>JAASLG010000070.1:0-46087 GCA_013365235.1 Cercospora sesami
CAGTGCTGCCTACAGTATGCAGGCAGCGTGCCTTAGAGAGCGACTGTTGGGCTGCAACTACATTGTTGAGGTAGAGAAAGCGTCGGAGCTTTGCTCCGCATCGCAACGATTTGTTCCAGGTGTCTACATCGAGAAAGGTAGTCAAAGACCTCCTCGTACAAGAGCATGTGCAACTTCCTCGCCACATGTATTGCTGCAGAATGGAAGACATGCTCCTCGAGAGCGAGCCGTTCCAAGCCTGTAACAAGCTATGTGGCGACCGATAGCAGCTTCTTTACTTCTGCCTAGTCTGTACGCTTGCGCGTTTTGACTCCAAAAGCTGGACAAGATGGCTTGTTGTCGAACTCATAGGACAGATCCAAATATGAGACTGGCAGCTCAGACTTCGCAGAGGCGACAGTGGGGGATAATATGGTTCGTTCAGTGTCAACAACAAGGATGAGATTAATGTGTTCAAATTCCAAAAGATCTGTGAATTGATTACTTAGACACTCTTTACAATCGTCGTGCGGAGAAGCAAGGACATGACAAATCAAGGAAATCTGCGAATGGGAGAATCTATGAGGCACCGCTCAGCCAACAATCAAACGGTCCTCCTCCCATACGCAAATCGACGCATCAAACGTTCCTGCGGATCGCTGCGCCACTTCAGAATGTCATCAAACGTAATGCTCTACAAGTCCTCATTATCGTCGTCTTCTCCTCCCTGGTAGTCTCTCGCCTCCTGATCGATACGCTCCTGCAGGGCCCTAGCTCTCCACTTACACAACTCCTTCTCTTCTTCAGTACCATGCTCATGATAATTGCACCACATCAAGATCCCGTCCGAAATCGCGTCTTCTCTCGTATGGTATTTCGACTCGCATTCATGGTCGCAAGGAGTGTGAGGAGAACAGTGGTAGCACGTCGAAGCGGAGATGTGCTTGCTGGCTCGCAACTGCATCTCTGCCACGAACTTCATCGGGGGTGGCCCGTCATCGCCATAGAGGCGGACAGGGTCTGAGCTCGGGACATCGCGCGAAACAGCGGTATCGACGATGAGTCTGCGGAGTTGGGAATGCTCTGGGGTCTTTTCGTAGACTTCTCGAATCTCGGCACCCGAGGGCATCCTTCCGTGGTCGATAAACTTGGTCTGAATTGTTTCGAAGATGCGTTGTCGAAACCCTCGAGCACCGATGTAGTCGCTTAGGAAGTAGCAATCGAAAAGCATCTCGAATCCCCATGTGGTTGGCTCATAAGGGTTAAAGGAAGTCATGCCAGTACCCGGCCAGGAGAGAGCGATCTTGCAGGTGTTGATAAAGGTCAGGAAGATGGCGAAAGATCGTGGGTTGAACTCCTCGAGCTTGACCGTTCTCTCTTTGCTCTCTTTGAAGTCTCTTTTCAATGCGCCTGCGAGGTAATTCGAGTGCGCGCAGACTTGCTCACGCGGAACTGTGAAGGTCTTGACGCCGGACTTCTCATTGCCGACGATGATCTTGACAAGTGTGGTATCATAGATCTCGTCCATATCGAACTTTGGAAGAGGATCGTGTATGTGCCCTTCGAGGGCAGCTGTGCTTGTCCTCAGCTTCTTTGCTGGTGGTGTCGGACTCGACATCGTTTTTGGAAGGCCGTCTGTAGTTCCAGTGTTTGAATGTGATTCTGGACTGTCGAGCTTTGCGTGATGTAGTCTGCGGAACGCTGGCTTCGTGTTTGTGTAGAAGTGATGAAAAAACCAGAGGGAAGAAGGACAGCAGTACTTGTATCCTTCAATATGGAAAGCAGACATTAACAAGAACACATAGTGCTTGTGCGGGAGGTGAACAAGCACTCTAATGCACCAGACGTGGAAAGACACGATTCACAATTTTATGCACGAGCCCCCGAGAGCACATCACTTGCGAGCAGGGCCAGACAAAGCCCTTGTGCACCGCCAACTAAATGTGTCAAGCAAGTAACAAGTGTCAGGTTCCTCGGCACCAACCACGCAGACAAAGAGAATGTCCTCATGCGTCAGTAACTTGTCCTTGCGCTGGAACCGCGATGCTGCGATGTGGCGCATTGCGGGTCTTATATGTCTCATTTCGCGATTGTGCAATAGTGACTTGCTCCGAGCTGAAGTGTACTCCAGACTGCCCACAAAAGGAGAGTGCCGAAGCGGCTGAGAAGAGGTTAAAATGTGCATAATCGACACCGAAATTGGTGATCATCCCTACGGAAAGCCCAAGAAACGCTTTAACGCAGCAGCGGAGAAGAGCAAGTCATATACAATTGAGCTTTGCCAGTGCAACCTGATTCAATGCAAGTCATCATTAATACCTGTTGGGCAATCGATATCCATGCCCCTCCAATCTTCTACAACTGGGCATTTCCATCTTCTTCGCCCTATCCAATTTGACCTGATCGGTGTAGAAGAAGCCCATAGCCTCGTTCGCTAACCGCTGACGTTGACTCTGTTCCCACTCACACTCCGCGTTCAAGTTGATGATGTATTTCCTCTCGGCCTGCTCATCCAAGTTTTTCCATTTCTTCACAGTAAAATCTCGCACTTCGGTCGGGTTCACCCAGTACGGCACTTTCAACTTCCCGCTTGTGTGTTGTTCGGTGTGAGGGGGGACCGCTGCGTCAAACCGCATCGATGGTCCACTCGGTTGCCCTGATCCCGAGAAAAAGCTGCTGATCAAGGGCAAGATAAAAAGCAGTAGAAGCGGTAATAGTCCTTGCAATGCCTGGAACATGCTCGTTGGCCCTTGTTGCGCCTCTTCATGATTATGCGGCCTCCTTCTGGGCCGATTCCCTCCGAATTGGTGTACACGTATCCCAGGCCCACCTCCAACATTGAATACGAATCCCGGCCCTCCAAAGCCCCCGCCAAAGGGTCCCCCACCACCAAACGCGCCCCCGCCGCCAAAGAATTGCCGGAACAGCTCCTCGGGACTGATTTCCTCTTCAAACATGGGTCCCCTCCTCTGCTGAGCGAACCCACTGAAAGGACTAGCACCACTCGATGATGCTCCGCCCCCTCCGGCGCCCATTCTCGACTCAGGATCCCCTCCGAATCGATCATACTTCGCCTTTTTGTCCGCATCGCTCAAGATCTGGAAAGCGCGACTGACCATCTTGAACGCTTCATCTGCGCCAGGGTAGCCATTTTTGTCCGGATGCGTGAGAAGTGATAATTTGCGATAAGCCTTTTTGATCTCGCTGTCGGTTGCCGTGGCACGCGAGGCTTCAAGGCCGAGAATATCGTAGAAGTCTGTGGGTCCACAGCGTTTCACTCGGATCACTGCGGCTTTCTGTTCAACGGTGTAGGCGCGGGAGGAGGAGCCATCATTATGTGTGTGGTGGCCGTTGGCTTGCGCCTTCTTCTCGGACATGGTGGTATTGCGGCGGTAGTCGTGGGCGCAAGGGCGCCGGCGGGTGCTGGAGGTCGTGCCACGGAGAGAAGTTAGGTCATGGATTGGTGGTAGGTTGGTTCAGGCGTTGTCCTGGAATTCCGATGTTTGTTGGTGGAGGCGGGCGAATGTTGTTGACAGATCAGCCAGAAAGTCGAGAGGGTCCATCGCTTCCGCCGAAGGTGGGCCTTGATTGTTTCGGCGTATCGTTGCTCCGGCGCATAGCATGACATCAACAACCACTTTCCTTCACTTCATCCCGGGCATCCATTTTGCATGTGAAAGCCTGCTGTTTCAACCTGAAGCCATTGGACCGCAGAAGTCGCGTTGGTATTCGAACACCATCCATAGTACCGACGTACACAATGCCGATGCCCGGCGAGCTACCAAAAGATGCCGAAGAGGCCAAACAAGGTCTCTTCAGCTATGCCAAAGCATGGGGTGGTATGTCTATATCGATCTTGTAGCATATTGTCCATTGCGCATATGCTGATCAACATCCAGAGAACCCGCTTCCCCCAACTCTTCTCGCAACTCTCATAACCGCCCAACACCTTCGACCCTTCCAACCACTCCCCATGCTCTTCCCACCGATCCTACTCTTCTCCTCCTACCTCAACGTACAAGGCTTCAAAAAGGACAGCGCTGGACTCATGAGTGCGTGGTCAATGGCATATTTTGTTCTCGCGAGAAGGAGACAAGTCAAGTTGAGCCAGAAAATCACTGCGAGAGGAGTAACAAGAGGCGTGACGATGGGCTTCTGCGCGATAAATGCTATTGCTGGAGGTTGGGCGTACTGGAAAGGAAACCGCGATGAGAGGAAGCCGCTTGTCGGGGGAGAGTAAATCATCCGGACTTTCGAAGGCCGAGTGTGAGGTGGAGCTAATGTCCTGGACAAAGGAGAAAGCCTTGCAGGGGCGTCAAGACCGAGGTCAACAGCACATGACTGCCGGCGGGACGAGATATCCCACGGATTGCGTGCCAATGAAGCTCGTGTACAGTATGTACGTTAATGTAAAAGTGATTGCTGACTAACGAAAGGCTCGACTTGTGCACTTCCGACTACCCGCGATTATGCACAATGGCTTTGTGCCTCATCACGCTTTGTCTATGCATTGGTGTCTGAACTATAGCCCTGTGCTTGGCTGGTCGCTTTTACACTATGCTATTATGCAAGTTGACTTCCTTCGAGTCTAAGCTATTCACACAATGCTCAATCATGGACATACTTCAGGATTTCAAGCTGCCACCAACACGAATACCTTCTCAAACTACAGAAAGCGAGCAGTCTACATCGAGTACCATTCGCCCGACTTCACAACACGAGACTCACCAGACTTCTGCACGAAAACCGATAAACTCGACAGAACAGCTGCTGGACAGCTTCAGAACCACAAACCATCACAACCTGAACACCGATACAGTCGCCATCATGCCGCGCAGCAGGATCAACATGACAGCGCTCACTAAAAAGGCAGCACCTGCCCCGTCAAATCGGTTCCAAGCGCTCGCCACCTGTGACGATCCATGGCAGAATGGTGACCGCAAGTTCTGCGAAACCTGCCGCACGACTGACCACACAAAGGAAGAACACGCCTCCATACCTGATCCCGGCGCAACGACGAGCATTCAGACCCTTCCAGCAGAGCTACGGCTTGACATTCTGTCCATGCTCTCTCCGACTGAAATTCAGCGCTTCCGTGGCGTGTCCAAGGACAGCCGAGAGCTCGTGGACGCACCGGACAACAAAATTGCTCTCTTTCCAACTCGAGAGAAGTTTGAGCAGCAGTATCTTGCAGACAGTAGCTACTGCCTCGGCTCTCCTGAAGAACCCAGTCTGCTTCGTTTCCTCTTCACCTTCTTGTCTCGAAGAGGCCTCTGGAACGACTATCGGCACACAAGCCTATTGATTCGAACAGCGGTTATTCAGTGGACCGCAAATCATTGTTCCCGCAAGGCCAAGAAGTTTTTAGGCGATGGCCGCCAAATCTGGCCTATGCCAATCTACCGCTATTTGACAAAGATCGGAGAGTGTCTAGTTCAGGCTTACATTGACGAACATTACCCCCGTCTCTCAGCTCCCAAGCGCAGCGGCTGGACACGGAAGATGCGTGACGTCTACAATCACCACGCCTTCATCGCACATATCGACACGCCCGAAGATTTCGCCAGTCTGCAATACCTGACCTCGGTGTTCGGCTTACCACTAAGCCGCGAGCAACTATTCCAGTGGTACATGGACATTAAAGCGCGCAAGGAACCCGCACTCCCGGCTTGGCCTCCTTCCGTTAGAGAGAAAAGCGACAGCAATGGTCTTCTACGAATTCCATTTTCCGGTGATCCATGCCTTGAGAAGCCCGAGTTTCCCATTACCTCTCTTATGTATTGGAACCAGAACCCTGAAAATCAATCTCCCGGCCGTGATGAATGGCTCAAGAGTGTTGGTGGTCGCTGCAGCACGTGCAAGTTGTCTCATATCCTAGGAGAGAACTTTCCCAAGCTGTTTCGTGGTGTGGGAATCTGTGTAAGGACGAAATGGGCTTACGACCTGATTACGAAGGCAAAGCACAACAAAAAGGTTCCTCTGACAGACTGGCAGAGAGCTGCTATACTCGAGCAGCTTTACTTGTGGTAAGCGTGCAACGTACTGATCGAAGGAATCGGAGTTGGTCAGGAATAGACTGTAACATAGAATGGCTTAGAGCTCGTTTGTTTGAATAGGATCGAAACGAGACATTCGCACTTCACAATCTCATAACACAATCTCTGCATACTGTATTTGGGCCTCTAGGGTTGTGCCTGTAGTGACTTACGCTTTGTCTAAGCATTTGTGCCCAAGTTATGTTCGCGTATAACTGACTCGTTCATCTTGCACTAACGGCATTGTGGTATCTCCTTTGTGCCTGAGCTGTGTCCGCGTATACCTAGGTTGTTTACCTTCCATCAATGGCATTGTGCAGGGTCTCCTTTGTACGAATCTGTGCTGTCTAGACAAGATTTACTTATATAGGTACTTTGGTAGAGTTGCCATTGCAGATTCTTTAACGATAAAGCAAGCACGCAGTCAACCCCAAACGTTCTTGCACTCAGAACAAACTTCTGCGCCGATACTACAACGCGAAAAGACGCCGCTGGACGGCTTCAGCAACCACATCACAACCTCACTCCGAGGCACTCGGAGCATCCACAAAACTCGCGCGATGGTGTTCATACCACGTAACTTGTGGGATCTACTCCCCTTCTCTGCCAACCTAGAAAAAGAGTCTGACGCACTGATCTGCCAGATTTGTGGCGATACTAGCCATACAGAGGAAGAGCACGCCGCAATTCCTACAGCAAGTGCAACAACGACCATCGAGTCGCTCCCTGCCGAACTCAAGCTCGACATTCTGTCCTGCCTAGGACCCAGAGATATCATGCGCTGCCGTGATGTGTCCACAGGCTTTCGCGAGCTGGTGAACGCTCCTGAGAACGACAGAGCGCTCTTGCGCAAGATTCAAGAACGCGAAAACAGTCTCGTAGACGCCCAATACCTTGCCGGTACGCCCGAAGAACCAAGTATGCCTGCCTTTGTTTTCGCTTTCCTTGCCCGGCGTGGCCTGTGGAAAGCTCTGCATCATACGCGGATCAACATCGACGTCGCAGTTACACAATGGGCTTCAAACCATTCTGCTGCCGTGAGGAGAATCGAACGCCTATTAGAGGAAAGCGCGACCAACGACCAGATCATCGTCCCACAAATCGGTTATGGGCCAGTAATGGAGTGGGTCTGTAACGTTGCCAATGCGTTAGTACAGGCCTACATGGACACACATTGCCCGAAACTGACAACTGATCTGCCTGAAGGCGTGCCTAAGGACGAACGTGGCCGTGAAGAAGAGACAGCATTCTGCGAAGTCGAGACACTCCAGCAGTTCCTCGAGGTCGTCGATACCCCTATATGGAATGTCTCGGACACGGACGCCGAACTCAAAAGATGGGGTTTGAACATCGACCGCGACGAACTTCGTCAGTACTATCTCGACATCAAGGCACGCAACCAGCCTAAGCTTCCTTCACGTCCGTCGAACATCAACAAGAGCGACGGCAATGACCTCCTGCGCATTCCACTGTCCGGAGACGCATGTCTTGACGCGCCAAAACTCCACGTTACTCGAATTCAGCATTGGCAACAGCGTCCTGAGATTATGTCCGTCCATAAATCCGGGTTCTGGTTCGAATGTGACGGTCGGTTCCGCCATGAGGAACTGGAAACCATCCTGGGTGTGACGCTGCCGGAGCTTGGAAGGAATGGAACTTACTGTGTTAGCACGATGTGGGCGGTCGAAACCCTCTCGAAGGCCAAGGAAGGGAAAGTTTTGTCGAAGTGGGCGAGAGCTGCTCTGTTGAACGAACTCTGGGTGTTTTAAGATAACACGAGACCTGACGATGGCACCGACGATTCTTTTGATATAGCCCGCCATGCTTCATAGATCAACCCCGCTTCGGTCCAAACGCAACAAGAGTACGAGTAGCGACTCGAGAATTTGAAAAAGAGCTTGCCAAACGACTGTATGTATGATTAGTCTCATTGCAAAATGCCACATTACCTAGCACCGTGATTGTACCAAGCCCCCAAAGTTCCGCTCGCGGCCGTTCATGTATTCAAAAACTTTCAATCAGGCTCATATCCTCAATGTCCATTGACTCCATTCACGATCTGTTCCGGAACCTTCTTCACCTTGTCCCAGCCCACATTATCCAACTCGCTCTCAAACTCCTCCTGAATCGTGATGACCTGCTGCAACTTCTCGCGATCCAGCTTTTCGCCCTTGAACTGCGCCAGACTCTTGGCTGTGCGGATGACATTCTTGATCTGGCGACCATTGATATCAGCTTGCGCTAGAGCTCTGCAGCCTTCTTCGTCTATGGCATCTTCTTCCCTTAGGAAGTGCTTCCAGATCTTAGTGCGGCTGTCGACAGTAAGATCGTTGTACTTCAGCGGGACGTGGATGCGGGATTTGAACGCGTCGTCGAATGTGTTGACACGATTGGAGGTGAGGAACAGAATCCCTTCGTAGTATTCCAGGACGCGGAGGAAGATTGAGACGAGGCTGTTGCGTTCCATGTCGTGGAGGGAGCGGCGTTCGAGGAAAACGTCTGCTTCGTCGATGAGGAGGACGGCTTTCCAGGTTGAGGCCATGTCAAGAATCTTGGTGAGACGCTCATCAAGGCGTTCAGAGTCGGTGCCGAGATCGCCAGAGGAAACCATGTATAGCGGTCTCTTGCAGAACTCAGCGACCGTCTCTGCGGTCAATGTCTTGCCCACACCCGGAGGACCGTGAAGAACGAGAATCAGTCCTTTGCCCTTGCCTTTGACAATGTCATCGAAGTCGCTGCGTTGCTGGACATGGTTCGCCACGAGAGCTTGGACGAGGTCCTTTTGTGCTGAAGGAAGGACAAGTTGATCGAAGCAGTTGGTGTTCCAGGCTGGCGGTAATAGCTTATCGACGAAGAACTCGAACCAGCGTTTCTCAGTAAAAGAGAAGCCACGAACCATCGCGTTGGCCAGGAGGCATTGATCGTCGGTCATAGGGTCAACATCAAGCACGTCGATTGGCACGAGCTCGGTACCAATATCCACGTTGCCATCGTCGTAGTCGTCGTAGTCGTAATTGTAGTCATTGTTGTTGGCACGACGTCTCTTCTTGCGCTTGTCTTCGGCCGATTTGAAAGCGCTCACAGTGAAGGCGCGATTAGCATTTAGGCGGTGATATGTCTTGACATCGACCACAACTCGGCCGTCCACGTTGTACCGACTGAGTCCACAAGGTGTGTGCTCGAGAGCAATGCTCGCGTAGCGCTTGAAGTGCATTCCAGCAAGCTCTTCGAAGCGTCTGCCTCGAGCCACAAGCTGCTTCTGAACATCCTCAGGTGCACTGTGAAACTTCATCGGGAAAGCTTCCAGTCCATCGATGCGCTGGGCTCCGCCGAAGGCAGCAACAAATTGTGCGCCGTCCCGAGTTCCGAAGTCTTCTCCGTCAAAGTCGACGAACTCAGTGCTCAGTTGCAGACCTGGAAAATTGCCACCAACATACTGGTAGCTATTCAGACGGAATGCTCGTGGCTGGCCGAGTACAGTGCCATAGATGAGATCACCAGGGCGGAAGATCGTCCAGAGATGTTCATAGGACATCAGTCCTTGCTCACGCAGGTTGTCGCTCTCTTCGATGGCGTCCTTGAATTCTTCGTGTATGAACTCGAGCAGTAGATCAAGGTGAGCAATGGCATCCTCATCTTCGAGCTTCTCGCCAGCTGCTTCCAGCTCGTCTTTATAGTGAAATAGGACCCGGTAAGGAGCATCGATGGTAATCTCTTTGGTGTGGAATGAGATACCCGGAAAGCTGTCGATAGTGTCCCGAAGAATGTCCTTCAGATGCTGGGAGTTGACCTGCAGACTGGTCTTCTGGACGTATCTGTTGTCGTGGCTCATGTGGCGGACGAGACACAGCGCAAACTGACTCCACCAGTTGACTTGATCTGGCACTTCCTCATCGACCGTCTCGGTGTAAAAGACCTTTCCCTGCTCGGTGTGCTTCTTGTCGATATGCCTACGACGAGTCAGTAATGGGTAATCGATGTATAGTGAACATAAGACCTACTTCAACGAGGCTTGCATCTCGCCCTCCTCGATCTCTTTGAGCTTCTGTTGCTCTTCTTCGTTCAAGTCGGGGTTGTCGACAATGGCTCCATCTGCAGTACGTCGGCCACAAGAACTAGAGGCAAGCATTTTGCGAGGGGCTTTACCACCAGTGCTCTTGCGAGCGGTCTGCTTAGTTCGCGCCATGTCTTGACGGCAAGTAACAGCGGCGGTCTCTGTAGGGGAGTTGTGGTAAAAGAAGATTGACAGATACCCTTCGTCAGCTCGATTGAAGCAAGGGGGATGTGAACAAACAGAGATAAATGAATTGAGAGACGGGTAATACTTATATGTGAGCGTATGTGATGTGAGGTAGTGGCACGGGCTGAGCTGAAGGCAACAGAGGTCCGGCTCGATGCATGTGAAGTATCCAATGAACGATATCAATTTACGGCACACGGTCCACTCTGTGCCTGGAAGATGTGGCGAGCCAGGTGAGCATTGTGAGTCGAACGTGAGCTGGCCAACCAGAGCGAGGAGGAACCGACCCAGGCAGCGGGTGTGCTGCAAGCTTGAATGTGAGGGCGTACACTGCAAACAGACACCGGTCATAGGCTTATCGATAAGAAGTGAGGACTCTAGGCAGGCGATGGTGCCTGAGAAGGATCACTGCTGCACGTGCATCGCCAGTCTTAGCGCTAGGTGAGTGGTCGATAGAAGGCAACATGGCTCGTCTGCATTGCCATCATCACTGCCAATGCTTGCTTATATTTATGCAATACGTCGGTGATGCCGGGCTTTGAGTGATGGAATTGATGATGTCGAGCCGAGTGCAGCAAAGAGGATGAAGTTCACGCAGGCAGCAAAAAGGTGGGAGAAGCTTGTTCAAAGATGATGCCTTAGGCCAAAGCACGAAGACCCACTTTTCCGCTTCACTTCCCATCCTCCGCCTCAAGCTTCACGACATTATACACAGCATTGCCCTGGCCATTTGAGCGGCCCAGCACGACCGCATTGACACATCCCACATTTACATGAGATGTATTGCCAGCCGGCGCATATTCCTCCTTATGCAGGCGCATTAAGAACAAGAATTGCTACTCTCACGCGTTCGCTTGCGACAAGCCTCTGGTCTTCTCGTCCTGGATCCCAACAACGTCACCTCTCTTGGCTCGAGAATCCGTCATCGCAGCAATGATAGCCGCTCCAATCCCGGATCCATCCTCAGCACTTGAAATCGTGATCGGGTCTTCTCTGCGGTCTTCAGGCCAGTCTAGTACTTCCGCCATAGCTTGAGCCCATCGAGCTTTGAACTTTGGATCTGCCACAAAGTCAGCAAAATGACTCATGTTTGATTTTATCGATGCGCTTACGCTTGTTTGCCACGCTCCCGTCTGCTGCAATATGACCGGAAGTAATGCCTTTCTTACGACAGATCGCGGCAACGCCGCAGCTACATAACCTGGCTCCTCGAGTAGCAATTACTTCGGCTAGGCGTCTCGCGAGGTTGAGCTCATCGTCCGAGACTCTGATGTTGAGTTGTTTCTGGAATGCTTGCCGCGTCTCTGCGTGATCCCTGGAATCGCCATCCTCAATGAGAGAAAGGAAACCAGTATCAAGTACGTATGGCTCCTTGATCTTGTCGCAGTCTTGGCCTTTGAACACTAGGCCTTGCTCAAAAAGATCGAGAATGGCGAGCCTGAATATCTCACCCATGTAGTGCCCTGCACTGAGCTTCTCGAATGTCTGCTCTCCCGGTCTTGGTGAAGCCTCGTCGATCTCAATATCATACTTGTTTCGTGGTAGAACATGATGTCCGTTATCGAATGCTCCATACTCACAATTGATAGCCATCTGACCGTCAGCAGGTAGATCGGTCCCTTTGAGTTTTGGTATTGATCCAACGTCTTCCATGTAAGCGGCATTGCATCCCGTGCCAAAGATGGCCCCAATCATGGTCTCCGAATCGTGATATGATGACGCGATCATTGCTCCGGTCGTATCGTTGATGAGAGCCACCAGCCGTATTGGCAGGTTTCTCTTCTCCAGAGCTCCCTTCAGCTGAGCCGCGACATCTTCTCCCTCGACACCAGAAATATCAAGACCTTTCGTCCACGTCTGCAGGACGCCGTGATCGACATACTGCTGGGAAGCTGGATATGAGAATGTGAAGCCAAACGGAATGGGCTCCTCATTGGATCCGCCAAGCTCGTGCTTGTCAATGAATTTTGCCAAGCAGTCAGCGATGTAAGACCATAATTGCTCAGCGTTGCCACTTTTGATATCGTCGGAAATTTTGTACTGGTCCTGAGTGACATCGACATCATGCTCGCGTCCATGAAGCCCGATCCAGCAGACTCGCAAATTCGTGCCACCAAGGTCCAAAGTGAGGTACGATCCAGTCTCCTGCCCAGATGGCCATCCCATGACCCAGGTAACATTCATGGGCTGTGTCATCGATCAACTTCATGATGTATTAGCATTGCTTATTCGGCGTACAATGTTCTGTTCATCTCGTTGTAGTCCTGCTATGTTTCAGCACAGGAAAAAAAGTACTCGTCTTGCTGATCCTTACCGTCTTCAAGTTCCTCCTGGAACCTCACCACTATCTGCTTCAATCTTGATGCATCAATGGTAAAGTCACTCTCAATCTGCCTCAAGCTTTGTTCGAGATCGTCTGGTTGTGCACCTCGAGGTGCGGTCGTTTCCGCCGTGCGGCCATGCACTAGGGTGTCAAATGACATTTTGAGTGCAGCGAAATGAGTTGCAGGAACGAGAATGAATGCAAAGCTGTCTCACTCCAAAATGAAAACCTACCTTTATCCGAACGCTTCTCAAAAGCATTGACAAAACCGGCTGCCTCGCGGCCACATACTGCGGCACGCTCACATTTATTGTTGTTTGACGTCACTATTCGAGCTCCTCGGTTCAGGATGAGTAGAGACCGAAGTTGATTGTCGTAAGGTCAGCCCAGGTCTTCACAAGCTTCTACGATATCGAAATTCTGGATCCACTAAGAACTTTTTGCTATGACCAGAGACTTGGTCACAGGCCGAGTTGTTGACAAGCCGTAGCAATTCTTGGCAAAGTGGCAGCAATCATGCATCCCGCACGTCTGTAATTGAGAACTTGCGTGAAAGTAAAGGTGTTCGGAGACATGTCTGCTGAGTGATTCGAGATTGAAATGAGCATGTGTAGCATTTGCAGCGGTGGTAGCCAGCCTTGGTCAACCTTGTGACTGCTGACATTCGGTGGGCACTTCCGTTCATCCGACGATGACAAGCCCTATTTTGAAACCTTCTGGTATTTGAGAGGTGCCAAGAGGCATCTTCGCAGATACTGTATAGAGACATGGACAGGCTGTGGAGGATTACTGTTCAGGTACGGATGCAGAGCAGGTGCAGGTGCAGGTGAAGGACGGACGGGAGGACGGAGGACGGGGGACGGGATCAGTCAGCACGGCATGCGCCGCAGGCCGCAACCACGCTAACTTGGCTGCTGCCAAAATCTTCTCCTGCAAAAATCCTTCCATTGTCCTACACACCACCACGACAACGAAAATTTCCTGCTGCGTCCGGCCGGCATATCGCCTGTGCAAGCGACATCAAACTCATAGCAGCGGAAAGCAGAGCGGAGTGCTTGCCAATTGCGAGGAAGCAGGACAGACCAAGAAGGTGAGCATGCAAACTTTCACCCACCAGCACCATAACCATCACATCACATGATGATTTCCATACAATTATTTACTATTTCTGGTACCTCTAATGTTCAAAGCCTTCTGGGCTTAATGCATTCAACGGACTTCTGATCACACCAATTTCTCCTACACACTCTGGACAAGCATGGCTGAAGTGAAAGCACGGGAAGCTGACTGGCGTCGCTGTAGATTTTCCCTAGATTCGGCATCCAATGACAAGTGGTATGCACGATCTTTCATCTCGTCGTTGCAAGGCAATGCCGCGGAGAAAGCTCGTGTCTTCCTCGTATCTGCAAAGAAGTAATCAGGGCTTCCTCATGTCTTAGGATGATTACTGCTATCGCGAAAGTTCGTTCAGCAATCACCCTTGGCCGCGGTGCACTGCACTGAGCTCGAACCATGGGCTACCTGCTCTCATCCACTACCGGTACGCATTGTGCCTTGCTGCATCGATGAGTCAGATTGTAACAAGCGCCTGCCGTAAGGCGTCGCAGAGTTTCCATCGCATCAGGACAGCATGAGTTGTATGATGATGGGATGTCACTGCATTTGGATAACGCATACATGTTTCACTGCTGACGTACAGCTACCGCTTCGCATGCCTTCGCGATGCCTGATCCACGTGTGAGGGTGGAAGCCAGAAGCGTGAACCCATGGCCATCCTCATTTCGGAGGATAAAGATCCCCATGGCGCTACGGTTGTCGGCACTCCATCACAGGCGACGCTTCCGGGGTGCGTGGTCGCGATTTGCTGTGGACAGCGTCCGAATGATGATGTTACGCGCGGCGTCTCAGTAACGCAGCGTTATCGCATTGTGAGTCTGCTTTAGCGCTGGTTACGTATGCAGTGAGGATGCAACGGAAGGTGAAGCAAAGAGTCAAGGACGGCATGCCGGTGGGGGAGGCGGGAGAGAATCGGAATGTTCGAGCCCGCCGCTTACCCGCAGAACAAAGAAATGCACCAGCATTGATCTTGGCCATCTCTTGTGCAGCTGCCATCGCACGACATGCACGACATGCGATCGCAACTGTGCCATACCACGGCCTCGCGCGTTGGCGCCGTTGGCAGAAGTGTCGGCGTCAAAGTGGACACGCGCTCTGCGATCTGCAGCTAAATGCGGAAGAAAACAGACAAGCTCTCGACTTGTAACTTGGCTCTCACGGCAAGGCTTCGCACGAATCAATCTAGACGCAGACCTGCGGAGTCGACGGCCGTGCTGCTCTGCTCTTTGCATTCCACATCGGCTCGGCCAATACACAATGTCGCCGCCCGCCACACCGCAGGCCCCCGTCACGCGCGCGGCGTGCAGGCGACACATGCCAGCGACGGCGATGACGGTGAACAAGTACACGTAGACGTCCCACATGGTCGTGGACGAACAATTGCCTCACTACACCAGTTTCTGCAAAGCGTAGGCGAGACGACCAGTGCCCAGCGATCAGCCGTTGTGTCGCGCAGGTCCAGCCCGTTGCGCACCGTTGTGCAATTTCTTGGGTCCACTTGATTGGGCGTACCTCTTATTAGTCGTTTCAGCCTCCCTCTCCTCGCGGACCCCCCGTTCACTCCAACGACCCATCCGGAGACACCACACATTACACGTCGCTGTCCTGCAGTGACGCTCACGCTCGTTCACCTGCACTGCATTCTCACCACAGTCACTCATTGCAAGAAAGCAGCAGTCACGCGCCGCCTTCACGAGCGTTTGCACGGCAACCGGCTTTTGGAAACAGCCAACCCAGGGGTTCGACAATAGCTTCACCCACGACAATCAGACAATCAGACGTCACAATAGTTGCGCCAGTACACCTCTGCTGCGCACGACTTCCGAATCAAATCTCTCCAATACCACTATCAAAAAGTCTCACATCGACCCTCCAACCTGTCAACAAACGTCAACATGCGATATTCTTTGGGAGCCGCAGCGCTCTTCGCAGCGACAGTTACCGCCGACTTCTGCTCGGAGGGCAGCGTTGACGATGGTGGCAACTACTATTGCAAGTGTGTCAAGGCCATCACATACACTGGCGTGGGTGGCGCGGGTTCCTACAACAAGATCACGAACATGGACGGCTCGTCTGGCGCGTGCTCCAGCTCTCCAAATGGATACTCCGGAACTCTTGCTCCATTCGACGAGGAGGTCTCGCTGCACCTCCGTGGACCATTGATACTGAAGCAGCTTGCAGTATACACTCCGAGCTCTTCCTCCTCATCTCCCACAAGCTATTCGCGACGAGCAGTCCACGAGCGCCGACACATTGGTGGTGCACATGGACACGGACATCATGCCCACCTCCACAAGAAGCGCGATGCCGCGCTGGGCGACGTCGTCAATGCCATCATTGACGGTAAGGCTGTATCCTGGTTGAACAATTACTCTGGAGAGCCTGCCGCGAGTTCGGGCTCCTCTGCCGCAAGCCCGCAGGTAAACAACGCGCCTGCCGCCAACAGCGCGAGCACCAACTCTGCTCCAGCTACCAGCGCTAGCAGGGCGAAGGCCAGCTCATCGAGCAGCTCCAGCAGCAGCAGCAGCGATGATGATGACGACGAAACCTCGACTGGCGAGGGCTGGAATCGTGTCGCCTACTATAACGCAGAGAAGCAGAGCGCTGATGGGCTCGTGTTCCTAAACCACGAGGGTGGCACTGCCGGCTCGGGTATCTTCGACTACAGCTTCGGTAACTCGCTGTCGTACGCCAGTGCCGATGGCTGCAGCGGCGCAGCGTCACCACAAATTCTTAAGGATTGCACCATCCCATCCAAGAACGAGGTGGTTGTCATGAGTGATAAGAAATGCTCAGAGGGCGATGATGGATGTGGCTACTACCGCAACGGTACTGTTGCATACCACGGCTTCGACGGACCCAGCAAGGCCTTCTTCTTTGAGTTCGGCATGCCGGATGATGGAACCACCACTGCTGACATCTACAGCCCAACCAACATGCCCGCCATCTGGATGCTCAACGCTCAAATCCCACGTACTCTGCAGTACGGAAAGCCAGAGTGCTCCTGCTGGACCAGCGGCTGCGGCGAATTCGACATCTTCGAGGTCCTCGCTCCTGGTGACAAGCGCTGCAAGTCGACTCTGCACGGTAACATTGCTGGCGGCAGCAGCGACTACTTCGAACGCCCAACCAGCGGCACCATCAAGGCTGCGCTCCTCCTTTACAAGGACAACATCCACGTCAAGATCCTCGATAACAATACCGACTGCTTCGGCAAGACCATGGGCAACACATTTGTCGACGAGATGGTCCAGTCCACCGCTGCCCAAGACCTGCAGAATCTGGTCTCCCTCTTCAAGCTCAGTGGGTGAGCGTACAAGAGTGTCCTATTTGTGATATGCTCTTCGAACGCATCATCAGCATGCATGCATGATAGGCAAACCAGCGGGAGTTTTTGACGGCGTGTCCTTCATATTTTGAATGAAAGCCTCTTTGGCTACGGCTTGATTCGTGGAATTGCACGGAATTTATTGACTTCGGGTTGCTGTTCATTGTCAGGCATGTACAGATGCTCCTGGCCATGCTTGTGCTCTCGTGAGTGAAGTAGTGCGACGGGTCTACAATGTTTAGTATAGATCAGCCTCGGCGCTGTACCTTGGGCAGGACACAGATAGCCTGGTACAGATGATTGATTTTTTGTTCTTCAACGTGCTCGGCGCCTTTGTTCGTTCGTTGATGCCTATTCATCGTGTAGTGCGGCTCGACAACATTGTCAGGCATGCTCGAATGTGTGATGAGGGTGGATGGCTGCGAATGGCGTGGTCGGTGCGAGCATACGGCCGATGCACCTTGGCCGCAAACAGTGCCTCGGCATCGAGAGTAATCTGTTGCCGTGGCTGTGATGACAGTCTGGCTCATCCTGCAGTCCCTTCACAACACTCGCCCGTGGTTTCCCTCGCACTTCTTTCATCATTCTTCAAACACAACACCGCATTGAAACGCAGATTTGGCGCCAGTCCACAGGCCGCGAATTCGTGAAAGAAGCATTGCCCGGATCGCACAGACGTCGATTCGTGCGATCCCTGTCGCTTCTCCGCACAAACGACGCCATCTGTCCAGCGACATGCGCTGATAGCGCCGCTGTGACACCGCCGCCCACAGCACAGCGAGCAGCCTAGACAGCGCCAGTCGAGGGCGTACACGGCAGACGGCGTGAAGGAGAGGACAGAACGGCGCGCAACATGTCTGGTGCCTCTCCGCCGAAGCCTTGGGAGCGAGCGGGCGCCGGCGGCTCTTCTGGTAGGTCGCAACGCCTCGGGAACGAGTCTCACGGACTGTCTTCTGACTCTTGTGTAGCCGCAGTACCCAGCTCAATGACTTCGACAGCGGCGACACCGACAGCGACGACGACGGCCACATCTTCTGCTGCGGCACCCGCATTACCTGCGCGAACAGACGCGCTCAGCACCGTCGCAAACCGAACAGCGGCGAATTACTCCACTATGAACCGGGCCTCACCGTACTCATCACCATATGGAATGGGAGGAATGGGGACTATGGGAGGGTATGGCGGTTATGGCTCTTCATACAGCTCACCTTACAGCCGCTTCGGCGGCATGGGCGGTATGGGAAGCATGTACGGCGGAGGCATGTATGGAGGCATGGGCGGATACGGCGGCTACGGTATGAACGGCGGCATGTATGGACAGCCTGGACAGATCGGACCAGACGGCCAGCCGATAAGCTTGACGCAAGCATACAGCAACAGCACACAAGCCACATTCCAGATGATCGAGAGCATAGTCGGAGCCTTTGGAGGATTTGCGCAAATGCTGGAGAGCACATATATGGCTACACATTCGTCCTTCTTCGCCATGGTGAGCGTGGCAGAGCAGTTTGGCAACCTCAAGCAGACGCTTGGCTCTGTTTTGGGGATCTTCACAATTATGCGGTGGATACGAACAGCCATCGCCAAGTTGACCGGCCGACCGCCTCCGGCATCATCGAAAGAGCTGACGCCAGCCAACTTTGCACAATTCAGCGGGCAGCCCGGCCCAGACGGCCAACCCGTCGCGAAACCAAGCCGAAAGCCCTTCGTCTTTTTCATTGTAGCCGTCTTCGGCCTCCCTTGGCTCATGGGTAAACTCATTCGAGCCCTCGCAGCTTCGCAGGAAGCGCAACAACAACAGATGATGCCACTCGATGCGAATGGCCAACCTACACAACCCCTCGATCCCTCCAAGCTCGACTTCTGCCGAGTTCTGTACGATTACACTCCACAGGCCCAACCCGGCCAAGCCTTTCAAGAAGGCATCGACCTCGCGGTCAAGAAAGGCGATCTCGTCGCCGTTCTCAGCAAAACCGACCCCATGGGTCAACCATCCGAATGGTGGCGCTGCCGAGCGCGAGACGGCGGCGTCGGTTACCTCCCATCACCTTACCTAGAGACCATCCAACGCAAGCCACAACAGCAGGCTATCATGGCTAAGGGCTCTCAGAGCCAGCCAGGCAGCGAGACGAACTCGAGAGTCAACACGATGACTTCTCACAGTGTTGGAAGTCGAGCGAACTCGATGAAGATTACAGATCGCGAAAAGGCGGAGGTGCAGAATGTCACGAAGGATTTGCCCCCAGCAATTAAGGGCAAGCCGGGAGATATGGGAATTGAGAGTTTCCAGAAGGGCGCTTTTAATTCGTGAAGAATTTCCTTAGATTGATTGGATAAGTGTATGAGCGAGCGCCGAATTTTGATGTATTCATCTGAGGGACCAAGGTCTTTCGTGTATAGGTTACGGCATATCTTTCTGGTTCTTCATAAAAGATGTATTCGAGGATTGCATGATGGGCCGCAACGGGATGACACTCTCTATTACTGAGTCGAAATCTGTAGCTGAAAAGTGGTTGTATTTCATTGGCACAGTTTGCTCTTTGCAGAAGCACGATTTCAATTCGTGTCTGCTGTGTGTCTCGATCTTTCTGCAGATCCATTTCTTGATATATTCGCGAGATCACAAATACGACCCTCCAGAAAACTTCCCAGCGAAGCCTTGGGCTTTATTTAACATTTCTCTGCGCTGTGTCGCGGAGATCACGCCTCCACCTATGTCTTTTTCTCGATCGAAGGCGCGTTTGCTTGGGTCGTCTTCTAACTTCTCTGAAGAGCCATTTGCTTTGGATTTTTGGGAATGTTGTTCCAATAGTGAGGGGCCGCGCTTTTCCTGCATTCGAGGTTAGAAATGTGATGGTTCAAGGCTTTTGTTATAGTCAGACTTACGTTGACAATTCTGTGTGCTTCTTCATCTTTCCGTGCTTTGGCACTCTGTGCTGCGGAGGTTTTGTTCGAAGCAGCACTGCTGGTCTTATTGGTACTGCTAGTACTGCTTATACCCATCATTTCGTCCTGCAATCGCTTTTGTTTTTGTTCGGGCGTTTCGTGCCATGTCGAACTGTCTGTTTCGCCTTTGTGGGCTCCTTTGCCAGCGAATTTGGTCGGGCGGGCTTTGAGGGGGTCGAGACGTGCGGCGAGGTCGTCTTGTTTGGGGGGCATCATCATCCAGTCGTCGCGTTTGGGCCTGCTGAGGGTGAGTTCGTCGTTTTGATCTCCATAGGAAGGACCTTGCGAGGGTGCCGTGCTTGGAATTGGCTCGTCCGCGCTGGGTAGGGCTGGGCCATATCCGTCGTCGCTGTCATCGCTGCTGTCGTCTGCTTGCTGGTTTGGTGGTGGCCCGGGAGGTCGCTCGTCGAGAGGTGCTGGAGGTAGTGCTGGACCAGCTACTCTTCGAGGAGTCGCGCCTTGTGTTTCCGGCTCTTCTTGTGCTGAAGGCAGTGCAGGTCCAATCTTTCTTCGCTTTTCTGGCTCTTCTGGACTTGCAGCCCGTTTTGCGCCGGAGGTCGTAGCAGCTTGTCCTTCCGCTTCCTCCTCCTGCTGTCTTTTTCTCTTTGCCAGCAAGTGCGGCGGCAGGTCTGGAGTCATGTCCGACATCGTGCTGGTTGGTCGTAAAGTAACTTTGGCGAGGATGGAGGTTGTGGTGAAGTGCGCATGTGAAGGTGGAGCTGTCGTCAGCGGAGGCAAGCCCGCCCGCGCTGCTCGACCACCTCAGAACTCGCGACTATCTTTGCCAACCATTGCGTCGCACGACATTGAGAAAGCGCTTTACTGACTCTGTGAGGTACTGGAGACCAACTCCAGATTGAACAACGACCAGACGAACCGTCTTGACGACTGTGCCGTACACGGGAAGCGATTACGACAACTTGATCCTTCCGAGTATCCACCTCCATATATGCTGTCGATACTCTCTTTGGTCGCACGTGGTCTGGGTAGAAGAGAGCGGCGAATCTCTTTCACTTCTGAAACACACAACGGCAAAGCAATGCGCGACCAACGAGAAGACCTATGAGCTCCGTGATTGGAGACGCCCACGAAGGTGGCAGCAATGAGGATGTGGAAGCGGACGAGTCTACCAGAGACGCCGAGGCAAGGATAGAAAACGGCCAAGAAGAGGAGAACGGAGACGTGGAATATGGAGACTTCGAAGAGCCTTTGCCGCGTGAAGAGGTCCTAGCAGTAGAAGAAGGTGTGCTGCCAGAGCCTGCGGACGAACATGCGGAAGCGGACACTACGGGAGCTGCGGACGATGCTGGAGATCAAGACTTTTCGCAGCTGGAGGGTGCGCAGGACAGCAGTGTTGCAGGAGAGGATGCAGATGTTGGTCCAAGCACACCAATAGCGAAGGGTAGTCCGTTGGGCAGCCCTCTCGACTCTGGGTCGATACCCGATGATACTCCTTCACGAGCTGGCTCAGTTGCTTCTACCCCACGCGATGCGTCGCCAATGCCACGACGGCCGTCGCAGCGCAAAATCGTGCCAAGAACCCCTTCAGGCGCGTTGCAACCATTCGAGAGACGATTCGAGACCAGACTATCATCAGCACCTGCTTCACCAAGAGCACAGTCCCCAGCATTCTTGAGTCCGCATTCGCGGCAGATCTCCATTTCGTCTCAGCTCTCTGGTATCTCTTCGGATGCTGGTGATTCTGCTAACGACACTCCCCAAGCGCCATGGGATGTGATACGATGGACGAAGCTGCGCAAACTTACGGGCCAAGCCTTCTCTGAAAGTGGCAAGCGAAGTTTTGGACGTCCGACGTGTATGGCTGTGTCGGCTCTGATTGCTGTAGGCACTTCCAAGGGTCTAGTTCTGGGTTTCGACTATCATCAGACTCTCAAAATCATCATTGGTCCTGGCACTAAGGCAACGGAATGTGGCTCTGTCACATCTCTGGCAATAGCTGCAGACTATTCGACGATCGCGAGTGGCCATGCGAACGGATCTATCTTCACTTGGGAGGTCAGCAGACCTTCGAGGCCGTTTCTCCACGTACCACCTCTCGATAGAAGCGTCCTCCGCGAGCGCGCTCATCCCGATGGACACTTGGAGGATTCTGCCATCTTACACGTAGGCTTCCTCGGCACTCGCCATACTGCGCTTGTCTCTGCCGATGCGGGCGGCATGGCCTTCTCTCATCTTGCCACAAGAGGACTTGGTGCAGTAACTAGATCTATCAAAACGACGCGGCTCCTAGGACGTTACCCTCCAGCTAACCCACAGGAGGAACGAACGCGAAAACCTAGTTCCGTTCTCGCCTTCTCGCCTCTGCCGCTCGGTAACATCGAGCAGGCTACCGATGCTATGGGTCTGACGGCCCTTCTCACGCCCTATCTGCTTGTCATTGTATCGACTACGCCGATTGCTCAGACCCAGCACAAATCTCCCAGACCAAAGGACGTCACTCCACACAGCACTTTGAGCGGCTGTCTAGCCTGGTTTCCAGCCGTCAAGCTCAAAAGCTCCAGTGCCGACGCAGAGAAAGGTACATCGGACACTAAGCTAGTATATTGCTGGTCGAATGTGTTGACAGTTCTGGACGTCAAAATCATGGAAGCCAAGGAGGAGGACAAACAAAAACCTCCGACGCTCGAGTTCCATGCTAGAAGTCGATGGCGCGCGGACGAAGCCATTGTCGCTGTTCAATGGCTAAGTCGTTCCGTGCTCGGAGTCTTGACCATAAGCCAGAGACTGCTCATTGTTGAAGATGGCACTTTGCAGGTCACCGACTCCATCGATCTGCTCCACAGGCATATCTATCACCAAGACTTATTCTCTCATCAGCTACAGAGTGTGGTAGAACGACTCGACTCAGAAGACCCGTCCCTCCACGGCGTCATTGCGGATGCATTCTACATGAGCTTTAAGGCTTACAAAGGGCGCACTTTCCTTCTTGGCTTCAATGATCTCACTGTAGGCACACTTTCGAATTGGGCCGACAGACTAATGGCTCTCATGGAAAACGGCGACCATATCAATGCTATTCGACTTGCGACAGAATACTATACTGGAGGAGCCAACAATGTCGTTATCGGTCTGCCAGAGGCCGACGCTGCTAGACATGAAGTCGTCAGAGAGCGCTTACTGGCAATGATATCCGCATCGCTCAATTATACTTTTGCGCAACAAGATGAGGACAGGGATGCCAGGCTAAAGGAACTGGCTGAAGTGTGCTTCGAGGCATGTATGGCCATGAAGGAGCTGGACTATCTCTGCGCCACGGTATTCGAGATATTCGAGGAGTCAGACGAAGAAGACGTTTTTATCGCAACACTCGAGCCATATGTGCTCGAGAGTGAGCTGACCAGCCTCCCGCCAGCCGTCGTTGCTGCAACAGTCACATACTTCATCAGCGAAAATCAGGCAGCACGTTTGGAGGAGCTGCTCATCCGATTGGACCCACATTCTTTCGACCTGGACCAAGTCACGATGCTATGTCGACAGCACAGCCTGTACGATGCATTGATCTACGTATGGACGCAAGCGATTCGGGACTATGTTTCCCCAATGATCGACTTGTTGTCGCTCATGATGATGATCCAAGAAGAGGATGAAGAGGAAGTGCGCCTCGATCACCCTTTCTATGCCCCAGCGATGAAGACATACGCATATTTGGCGTACTCCCTGACAGGGCGACGCTATCCTAGTGGCGATTTCATGGACGATGACGAAGCCTACCGCGCGAGGATGGACTTATATGAGTATCTTTTTTCTGGAACAGCTGTGGCATGGCCACCAGGGACCAAGAAGATCCTTCACACAACGCAAAACAGATCTGAGGAGCCAGCATTTCCATACCTGGACCTGCTTCTGCAATTTGACGCTGCTAGCTTCATGAGCATGCTGAATGAGGCATTTGAGGATCCTTTTCTGAATGAGAATGACGAGGAGGCCGCTGTGAATGGAACGAATCATTCAAACGGCGTTGTGAGCAAGAAGAAAAGCAGACAGCAAATCATTGAAATCATGCTGGACGTGATGCGACAAGGGGAATTCGATCCCGAGCAAGTTATATACTTGGACATGTTTGTCGCACGAAGCATGTCGAAGTATCCAGGTCAGCTCATTCTGACTGGCACGTTGCTTAACGGCACACTACAACGCTTGTGCCGGCCACCTCTCGAGTCACTGCGTGGTGATTGTCAGCTCAGTGTTGAGTACTTGTTGTCGGTATATCACCCAGCGAATACTGCAGCTCTCATCGAAGCATTGCGGCACGCGAGATTCTTTCGCGTGTTGAAGACAGTCTATCGTGGAGAGAGGATGCTGACTGAGCTGTTATCAACTTACTTCGAGGATCCGGAAGACAAGGAGCATGTGTTCGATTGCATCACTTTCTGCCTTCGAGAAGTTCCTGGCTTGACACCGAAACAGAGCGTTGCAATCAAAGAGCTCATCGCTGAGCACGTGCAAGACCTAGCAGACATCGATATCGTGGCGGCGTCGCGCACTTTAGCAACAACCGCTGCGGATCTGCTGCAAACGAGTGTGGATACGCTGTCCGACTCGTATCAGCAGTTCTTGTTTCTGCGAACCCTTTTAGAGCCTGCATTGCTAAGAGACCAGCGCGTGACAACATCGGCGTTGCCTCAGGACCGGCAAGCTGCTTTTACTGAGCAGTATGTACGCCTCATGTGTCAGCACGAGCCGCTACATGTAGCCGATTACATCAAGACCTTATCAACGAGCGATCTCCGCCTCGAGCAGGTTCTACCAGCAATGGAGAAGTTGGGTGTCATTGATGCCGCGGTAGCTTTGCTTGCACGGGATGGTCTTGCTCGAGATGCCATGGACCGACTCGTGTCTCACATGCAAAGCTTGCAGCATGCTTTGGCAAGCTTGCTCCACTCGGCAGCCACGAATTCACACATTACTCCGGCACAAGACACATGCGACGAACTTGTGGAGGACCTCGAAAAGTACACCAAAGTAGGCATTTGGTTATGCCAAGGGCAAACTTCGACCGCGATCCGTACGCCACGTCCGAGAACCAATCTGGCTTGGGAAATTGACGAAAACGACCTTGACATGGACGAGTTCTTGTGGTTGAACCTTGTCGATGCCATCGTGCAAGTGAGCCAGAATGTAGGCGCTGCCGCAAGCCATTATAACCGTCATCCTGCCGCACATGAGCCGGATAGCTTCGACACAAACAAACTTGCATCAACACTACGATCGAATGTGCAGCGGACCTTCACAGCTCTGTTAGCCGCCACTGCAACACCAGATGTCAGAATTGGCTCCAACGCCATTACCTCAACCAAGCAATCCGCACCCAACCATCTCAGCTTTCTCCGCATTCTCCGCGCCTTCCTCAGCCGCGCCTCCAAATTCGCCCCGTCCCTGTCCGAACTTCGCGCCGTTCTCGCCGACATCTTTTCTGCCTACACATTTGAACAGAGCGTCCTCGAACTTGCACACGGCCTCCTGGGCGCAGACGTTTTTGCCGAAATCGACGAAGTTGTCACGCTCCGCCAACGCGGGTGGCGGCCTCGCACCCAAGTCTGCGAACATTGTAAGCGTCGCGCGTTGGGTCCCGGATCAGGTGAGATCGTATGGGATGAGTGGGTGCTGAAGGAACAGGAAAGAGAAGTGGAGAAGGCGAGAAAGGCTCTGGAACGAGGTGGTGGGGAGCAGGCAAGGAGGCTGTCGAGAGGGAAGGGAAAGATGTCAGTGCCTACCACGCCTGGGGTTGGACCGGTTCCTGATGACGAAGAGAGGAAGAAGCTGAGCCTGGTGATCTTCGCTTGTAGGCATGTTTTTCATCGAGTCTGTCTCGATGGAGAGGGGCGAGAAGGTGGCGCAGGATTTCTTGCGGCAGGCAGTGGTGGGGGAAAACTGGGGCTCACGGCCGCTGCGACGGTGGGGAGAAGGGATATGTATAAATGTCCGATTTGTGCAGAATCGTAGTAGGAAGCTGTGAATGGAAGAGACGTGATGCTACGCCCGCAGGAAAGTGCCTTTCCGTACGTGTCGAATGTCTATTGCACGTAAGCTTGTTTGCGCCCTTGGCACCAGTGTAGAATGTAGAGTAGTGGTTGTGTCGATGGAGCAGCAGCACGTCCATGGACCGCTACTATTTGACGCTGCTGTGACAATGTTTGATTGGGCTCGGGCGGGTCCTTCGCAGAGGCTCAGAAGGCGTAGGTCGAATGGACAATCGTGCCTGTAGGGCGGTTCGAAGGAGGAAATGTACAAATGTGCGCTTTGTCCAGAGTCGTAGGAAATGAGAAGCATGTGAATTATCAGTCATTCTTTCAATGTTTCTGCTGTTTCCTGCTGTCACGTTCGGTACTTTATGTGCCCTTGAGGGCCGTTGACGATTGCATGGTGCCGCTTTCGCCATGCGTATACCTCTAGAGCTTGTAGAGAGTGCGGGCTATCTGCTCGGTCCTCCGGATGAGCAAGCAGTGTTGTAAATCACGAGCATTTGACGCGTTCTTTGGTCTTGGATCGGATCTCATGCCATCCGATGCTATGCTCGGTGGACTCTTAAGAAGTTCAAGATTGTTGATTGTACGCGAGATCGAACCAGAATGGTACGTTCTCTTAGAGACTTGGTCTTGTTGTATTGTACCCGATTTTGTGCTCGACTGGTACTGGGCAGACGAAAAGCTCTTTAAGCATGAGCACATATAAATGAACGAACATTGATGCTGTGCGCTACCCTTCGCGCAATGTTCCACCTCCTCGCAATGTCTTCCTAAGATTATGGTCCCATTGCTATTCAGTCATCGCATTCATCTAAAGAGCAGCTCAAGCTATCCCTAGTGCCAACGACGTTTCCTGAACCAGGAGCGGTCACACTGTTCCTGGGGCCAGGTATGAAAAGACCGCACGACAGAGCTAAATTTGGATCGTACTGGAAAGATCCGCAATTAGTAATGCCGTCGCATAGTGTAGCGCATTCTCGGTAGCTGCCGCTGTCCACGGCGGCGTCACTGTTGTCAGTAAAGGCTGTGTCGCATGCGATGGTATATGAACAGCTACAAGGCCCGGAAGCACGTGGGCTGAGTGCACCGTTTGTGCACGTTGGAGCTGCGCTCGTCTACAGAGAAGTGTTAGCCCGTTCATACATACAACGGGCATCAGACGACGGCCGTGGATGCACGACGATGAGCAGGGTAAAGTTCGACAGCGCGGAGCTTGTTAGCACGAGATAGTGACGAAACACTTACGGTAGTAGTAGTTGCGCTCGATGTGGAGGTAGTCTCACTAGTAGTGGAGGTAGTTGTAGAAGTCTCGGTAGTTGTAGAAGTCTCGGTAGTTGTAGAGGTCTCGCTAGTGGTGGAGGTAGTCTCACTAGTCGAAGTCGTCGTCGAAGTAGTCGATGTGGTAGTGGTCGTGCTCGAAGATGGGGACGTTGTGGTGCTTGTATCAATGGTGGTCGTGCTCGAAGATGTGAATGTTGTAGTCTGTCTGATTTTAGCCCATGCCATTTGGCGCGTGTGAGCACTGCAATTCCTACGGTACTCGTCTGGGTACCGGCCAGTATTCGCTGTGCGTCAAATGAGATGAAGAAGTTCGTACCGTGGTATCCTTAGAAGTGGTAGTACCGACCGATGTAGTAGTAGTGCTGCGTGTTGTCTTCGTGGTCTAGCTTCGATTAGTAAGACCGTTACCTACACCTTGGAACGGTACCCACAGTAGCCTTTGTTGTGCATTTTCTTGACGATACAAGTCAGCAAAGATCGCAGCGAAAGTTGTGTGCGCTCCAGACTCACGTAGTTGTCTTTGTTGTGGGATAAACGGTCCTGGTCACAGTCTTCTGTGGAACGAAGCAAGAGCATACCGTCTTGGCAGCGCTCTTAGAGCCAGCCTTGACAGAAGAGAGAAGGCAGTCTTTCTTGCTGCCGTAACACTTGGTTATCTTGGGAGATGCGTAGTTGGCAGGCGTCTGTCGGTATGGTTCCGGCTCTGCAGTCCTCTTGTAGTAACGAGGCTTTGCAGTCACAGTGACTGTGGATGGGAACTTGCTTTTACAGTATGCTTTCGCGGGGCCATAAGACGACAGCTCTTCATATTTGGCGTACTGGTTCGATCTGCACACATTCTGCTTATCGTAGTGAGGGTCAGCGATAGCGCTGCCGCTGACCCACTGAAGGGCTCCGAAGAGAAGAACGAAGGACAAAGTCAAGCGAACCATGATTGTCCGATGTCGAAGCGATGAAGATTGAAGTGAGCGAATGTAGCTTGTCGAGTATGGAACGGACGGGAGCGGGCAGTGATGCATAGGAACAGAGGAAGCGCTACGCCTCGTGGTATGTCCCGGCATAGTTTGGAGCTACTGACATGTGGCTTTTAGCTCTAGATCAAAACGCTGTAAAGGTTAAATGAGATGTCAGTACAGACTGCAGATTTGAGGAATTGATCTCGCTCCAAATGAGCAGCTATAGTGTGAGCCTTACAGCAGAGACAGCTGGCACCATTCCATCAGCGACCTCTCCGAAGCCTGTATACGCTCAAGATGATCATTCGGGCGGGGATCCATTTTGCCAAGGAATGATCGATCACAGAAGAGCTGCCCGTGTTGTTCAACTAGAACGGCACGATCATGTGGCGTCCGTTCATAAATTTGGAGTCGGCGCTTTCTAGCCATGCATGTGCTCGTTTCGGACGTGGCGCATGTAATAGGAGGAGGTGCATCCGTCTATTTGGTCGATCTAGGCCAAAGGGGGTTCTGAGCGGCATTAGCAGCTAAACCTTATCTGCTGCCTCTCTTAAGTCTCGTCTTCTCTTTTAAGGGTTGGTGCTCATGATCGACAAGACCCAAGAATCACCAGGCCTTCGACTCTCCCATGTATACCATCCAATGTTCATTTCTCGTGCGGAACCAGAGCCCGATTCAGCAAAACCTTCTCCCAGGAGACCAAAGCGCGCTGCCAAAGTGCCACGGCAAGTTCGAATCTCATAGAGTCGTAGAGCATGGCGCATTCCATTACAGATTCAGGAGCCAGACCTTGCAATGTGAGTTGTTTCAGTCCGTGACTGACTTCCGTCAGGGATAGTGCTGCAGGAATTCTGGAAGTATCTGAGAGTGCGCGCATCGTGACATCCCATGATGCATCCCTCAGTGAGTGTCATCGCGCTCGCTCGAGATACTCATCCAGCCATCTTCCCGTGTCCAGGTTGCCCAAAGATCATCCAGATCAGTCTCCTCCGTCACACTCCAGATGCTCGGGTCCCACGGCGAACTGCGCATCGCACTCCATATCGGCGCAGTATACTTGAATACCTCGACACGTGAGACACGATTGATGTCAGTGAGCACATCCATCCACTCTTGCATTCCTTGGTCGACATGCGTGCAATTTGGCCATACTGCAGCAACTGCGTCTCGCCACATCCCTGTACACACAGAGATTCGAGTCGACTGCGGCAGTTGCTTGGCGAGGGCTTCAACAGTCTCTACCATGCGGTCTAATTCGTAGAGCAGAATGCAATGATTCTCAACGCAATCGGTTTCCTTGCCTACACAGCGATCCTTGTTGCAGCGGTTGAGCATGACAATCTTGCAGCGCTGAGCAGCCTGAACATTCTTTATTCTGAACAAGAACGGGTATTCCCTGTGATACAGTGAAGTATCCGAGAGCACCAGCGTGGTCGGCTTGAGTGCGGCGATCCGTTGACTGTATTCGTCTGCAATTTGTCGGCATGTACAGAGTAGGCTCGTAAGGACTGCTTTCTCCACCTTGATTCCCATGTAATCGTCAATGTCCCATTGGAACTCCCTTTGGGGCTTCAGAGCTATATCGTCTGCGCAAAGCAGGTCGTAGACAGCATCGCGGAGTTCACGTGGTAGATCCAGAAATCGGAAAACGTCGGTGTCACCGTCGCTGTGGCTTGGTGTTGTGCTCGTGGGCGCATCGTTTCCGTTTGATGAGAATTCGGCCATTTTGTGACACGTGCGGAGGGAGACTGTCTTGTTCGACGGAGGTGAAGTTGGGGGAGCAGTGAGAAAAGTGTGCATCTGCTATCTATTCGATGCGAGAGAATGGTAGCACTTTCCATTCTCACTCACCGTATCACCTTCACGTCCCGCTTGGAACCGCTCGGGAAGCTATATGCATTTTCGCTGAATGAATAAGTGCGACTGCTACTGACAGTCAGAAATCGCGAATAACAGTTACCACCGTGTTAATTGGTTCGTCCAGACACGAAGCAGTTTTCTTGTACTTGCATAATGGATCAGTCTGTATGTGCCGTTGGACGTGCAGCGAAATCGTGACGCATGTGCCAAGGATTCAATTAAGCTTTGCGTCTTGCAAGGATGGCACAGACTCCCTCACACGACACCGCGATTTTCTTTGGGTCGCCGCTCTCCGCCTTTGCCTTCATCTTCACCGCCGACGTCCGATCTCGACCGTCCACCACCGCTACCCTCCATGCCCACCGGAGACGCTTCAACATGGTCTCTCTTGCGGCTCCCGCCGGCGCTATGCCGCCACCACCCACTCCGCTCGCCAAGCGCCCTACGATGGGCTTGAAACGCGATTCTTCCTACTTGGACACTGACGACAAGGCTGGCCTCTCACAAACAACGAAACGGCTCAAAGTGGAATTCAGCGACGATGTGGAGGTGAGGATCATTGGCGCAGACACGGACAAGACTTTCGCATGGCTCAAAGAGAAGGTGCGCGCAGCGATCCATGGCCACCTCGCACCTGGTGATGCGCAAGACGATGCCGAATATGCGAAACTACTGGAATTATTGGGGGAAGATGCGTACTCGGATGATGCCCCGACTTCGAACCTCCTCAAGAAGTACGTTCTGGCCATTGGCTCGCATGTGACAGTCCTTGGGCAATGCAGTAAGCTGGTCCTCGCTGTGCTTGACCTTTCGTGGCTCGGACGAGACGAGGAATTCGTGCGCATCTACGAAGAATTCTTGCGTGTTCTCGCTACTACACACGGCAAGTTCACGTTTCCCTTGATGGAGAGACTTGTTGCGAACTTCGAAAGGCTGCCAGCTTCTATGGGCAGACTGCCTGGAGACGATATCATCCACCGGGCGACAATGTTTGACCGACTGCATAGTGTCATTGAGACTATAATATCGCACGTCCCTCCAGCCAGTAATGCACTACTGCGCACGCTGCGACATCAGTTCCCCAATGATCTTTCGACTGCGAAAGGCTACCTCCAGTACCAACGACATATGCTCCGATTGGCCGAGGCGACGCCGGAGATCAAAAGCGAGATCATGTCTTTGATCATACAACGCTTGGTCGATATCGATGTGCAGATCCAGCAAGATCTTGAGGATTTGGAGGATGAAGCAGAGGAGAGCTTACTCCAGCGCGACCCCAGACTGCCGGACGGGGAGCAAGAGGATGATGACGATAGCGACGACGAATCCGTGTCTGAATCGGAAATGACCACAACTGACGAGGAGATGAAGTTGAAAGAGCTTCGCTTGAAAGTCGCGAAGATGGACGGCACTCAGGATTTGCTGTTCGAGCACTATCAATCGTCCTTCACGCCCAATTCCAGCCCGAGGACCAATGAGGCATACCAGGAGCTGCTGTCGCATTTCAACAACTTCATCATGCCACATCGTTCGAGACACGTGCAGTTCCTGTTGTTCCACTTCTCGCAATACTCGTCAGCATACTCGGAAGACTTCATCGACCGCTTCATCAGGCGCACTACCGCCCGAGACGTCGCAGCCCCGCTGCGCTTGCAGGCATGTGCTTATGTGGCAAGCTTCACCGCGCGTGCTTCGAATTTGCCAACGCATTTGGTTCACAGAGTCGTGAGCGAGCTTGGCTACGTTATGGACGAACTGCGATACATCTACGAACCGCATAGTCAAGGTCCGGACAGAAAGATGTATGGCATGTACTACGCTATCGCTCAAGCATTGCTTTACATCTTCTGCTTCCGCTGGCGTGACTTGATCGATCGCACGAAGCTGGGAGATATGACAGAGGAGGACATGATTGCCGAACAGCGAGATCTGCCGTGGATACCTGGTGTCAAGGAAACCTTCAATCGCAACATCACATCGATCCTCAACCCGCTGAAGGTCTGCTCGCCGGCAATTGTGAGCGAATTCGCTAAGATCGCATGGCATTTGCGATTCCTGTACGTCTTCTCTTTGATTGAGCGTAATAAGCGAATTCGACTGGGTCAAGCACCTCAACTCTACAGTCTGACTGGGGGCATCGAAATTGGCCGAAGAGAGACTGCTTGGGATCGCAAGACTGGCGATTCACATCACCAACTCGAAGCGTACTTCCCATTCGACCCATACCACCTTCCCCAAAGTAAGAGATGGATAGAAGGGGAGTTCAACGAATGGGAACTTCCGCAAGGACTGAAGAATGACGAAGATGAGGACGAGGACGAAGGCAGCGATGAAGAGGAAGAACAAGCAGCCGAAGAGTACGAGAGCGACGACGATTCAATACCGGAAGAGAATTTTGCGGTGCCGCCGCTTTCCTCGCCGGGAGTTACATTGATTAGCGGATAGATTACGGACGACAGGAAGGAAAAGTGCAGCGTTCTAGCGACGGAGTTTTGGTCTGGGATACATTTGCATAGCGTGGGATTCAGGGATGACTGGACGCTTTGATGACAGCAGCGTCTTGACTTGAGCATCAGCGTAGCAATTTGCGATATAGCGCAATGATAAAATTTGACATATATGGCTACATTGGCGGATCATTTCAAACTGTCGTGCATTTTCAGGTCCTGCAAACGCCCACCATTTCCGATTTCCCATGTGTACTGTGCTCCTTTCATAATCGTGGCATCTCATTTTGCTCTTCATCCATCACAAACCCAATGGATTCGCTCCAGACACCTTCTTATTCACCTGCTGCGGCGCGGCCTGCCCACCACTCTTCTTCACAACCCCTCCTTTATTGTTCGCTCCCACACCCGCCAGACCTAGCGGGTTCCCTGCAGTAGAAACCCTCTTCCCTCCAACTCCCACCTGATCTTTGATCTCATTCCCGTAACCCGCAACACCTTGTCCCCATCCTCGCGTCGTGTTGGAAATACTGTTGTTGATGCCTTGTCCAATGGAGTTGACTCCGTTGCCGACGCTGTTGATGTAGCCGCTTACGTAGTTGCCATAGCCGGCGACGTAGGACTGGACGGTGCGATTGATCCAGTTCTGTGCGCGAGGTTGCTGTTGGGCTTGGGAGGCGGGTGGATTCTGAGATGGGGTCGGTTTGAGGGCGTTCGGGCGAGGGGTGGGTTTCGAGGGGGCGGAGCGGGATCGAGGGGCTGGTTTGACTGCTGGTGACGCTTTCTTGGCGGGGTTCTTGTAGGCCGGTGCTTTGACTGGTGGCGGTTTCTTGTTGTTGACTGTTGTTGCTGGCTTGGCTCGTGGGTTGGACATTTTGGTTCTGTGGAATAGTGCGGAAGACTGTTGTGTTAGTAGAGAGGAAGATTTCTTCACCTACGATTGCAATGCAGTGGTTCTTGCTGCTCTATCGTCTGGGTATCATTACGATCCAGTGACCGTTTCTGTGGTACGTTGGCCCATAATTCAGGTTTCACGCGAGAACACATACGTCAAAGCGACAAGGATTCAACGTGAAGTGTGGGAGCGAGAAATGACAGCCTGAGGCAATCACGCTAGCGCCAAAGGGTCCAGGGTCGCGACTTCCGCATGTGTGCCAGCGGGACGACATGTTATCGCTCACACCGTCTCTTTTTTCTGTATACGCCACGCTCTTCGCTGTGGCGGAAAATTGGGGATCTTTAATGTATTATTTGGCGTCTGGAGTGTATACGATCCTCTTCACAAGCATGGCATCCACGAATTGAGCATCTGTTCACGAATCAAAACAAGAACTATCACGACGCTAAAGTGCATAGCGGCAAAACATCACCTGCGCTTCACTTTACATACCAACGGCCGTGCTGTGCATAGCTGTCACGGACGAATCAGAGACGCTGTAATCGACTGAGGTGAGCTTTCGCATCGATGCCATATCGCATCATGGCTGTTCCGCCCTCTCTCTTCGCCTTGGTCGATCGACCGCGGCAACCACGATCAAGACAACCAGCATGGCCGATGGTCGACCACGGGCGGAGAGTGCCTCGCCAGCACCAAAGCTGACACGTCCTACAGGAAGGTATCGCGCAGCAACTGCGCTTGAGAGTAAGTGCTTTTCTCCTTTCCTTTTTGTCTTTTCCTTGGAAGGCGGCGGTGGCAAGCATTTCTGCGAAAGGGATTGGATCTACGGCAATCAGCGTGGCTTTCTATCAAGCAGGACTAGTAGCATGCTAGAGGAGCGGATCGCATTCAGTCTCGAGGAATCGGTCCACTCTGCCGGTCTGTGGACCATGGCTACAAGTAGAGACAAGGCGTCATGGTATTGCGGAACGACTCAAGAGGAGACTATTCCCTTTTCGCTCTCCCTCTACATGATCACAGTCAAGGCGCGAAGGGACGATCAGCGGAGCAGCGACGGCCTGCCTTCATATGGAGAACACCACGAAACTGCGAAGCTCTCCGATGAGAAGATCGACACCAAGACATCGCGACAACATACCGCTTCAGACTACATCAACCACGCGAACAGAAGTGACTGCAGGTGCATGATCTTTCCCCGAAGGTCGAGGGCATGTTTCCGGCATCGCTTTGAGAACTCGTGACCAGACTATGCACCGACCGCAATGTAGTTGCGCGCCTACATTTGCAAGTTGCAGTATGCTGTTCCACTTCGATTGCGCACTGCTATTCCAGAGCTTCGTGTCGCAAGGGAGTTGTCGAGTCGATGCCGCTGTGATAAAAGGCGTGCTTCGGCGTGTCCACACGCCATTATGCCTGTCAAGCTTTTGTCTGCAGGGACGTGCTGCAACGCATGGTGTCTGGTGGCGCAGTAGTACTGTCCAATGCTCAGGATATCACGAGTCCCGCGTAAGAGGCTGGGAAGGGAAGGAGAGACAGCCATTGCGGGAGCAGCCGCCTGAGAGGAGGAAGCAGCGAACTGAAGCTGCGTTGAACCTTATTTGACTTGCTAACACTGACATCAACGTCCAGGAGTCACCAATTTCTTCGCGCCATCTGAAAAGCGGCCAAAAATCGCACATCTTGGTCCCCGCGCTGAGCACGACGCAATACGTGTGTCGTTTGGGCGGAAGCCTCGCGCGGACAGCATAATGGAAGACTCACGCCTTGCGCCAGTCGGACGCAGCATCGCGGAGCAACATGATCGCGACAGAAGAGTGAAAGAAGCAAAGAGCATGACTCAAACGCTCTTGCGCCACGCCGAGCGACAAGGCACAACAACTCCACCGTATGAGTTTCTGGAGTTGATCGGAAAAGGAGCATTCGGTCGCGTCTTCAAATGCTTGGACAAGCAGACAAACAACCTTGTGGCCGTGAAGATAATCAGTATTGATGAGTCCGATTGGTTGAATTCCATGAATGGTGATCCCACACAGACGATCAGCGAGTTCAAGAAGGAGGTCAGCACTCTGCGGCAATTGAAGGACAACAACGCTAAGAACGTCAATGTCATCCACGATGCTTTCGACTGGCACTCGCAACTCTGGATAGTATCCGATTACTGCACTGGTGGCAGTGTGCGAACGCTGATGCGGCCCTTTGAGAAGAATGGCAAGCCCATTGGTCTGCCCGAACATTACATCATCCCCATTGCTCGGGAGCTTGCTATTGGCATCAAGTCAATGCACGAGCTGCAAATCATACATCGCGATATCAAGTGCGCAAACGTCTACATTACTGAGACCGGAGATATTCAGCTCGGAGATTTTGGCATCGTCGGAGTAATCGATCATGACAATCAGAAACGCAGGACGGTCATAGGAACGCCGCACTGGATGCCTCATGAGTTGGTCGGACGTTTGGAACACGGGAGTATAGATGAGAATGATGAAGGCTATGGCGCCGAGATCGATGTCTGGTCTTACGGCGTCACGATTTACGAGATGGCTACTGGGTCACCACCTTACGCCACCACCGCGCTTCACTTTCTGCCTGAAATGATCAAGAGAGCACCTCCACGCCTCGAAGGGGATGACTACTCGCCAGAGCTACGTGACTTCGTTGCATTCTGCCTGAACACGGACAAGGAGGCTCGTCCGAGTGCGGCGGCACTCCTGAATCACCCGTACATCAGAGATACCAGCAGGATCTATCCTACGCGCAATCTAGTCAGACTCATCGAGAGATTCAAGATCTGGGAGCATGGTGGAGGCTCCCGTGCTTCCTTGTGGATGGGGGCGCCGTCTGACTCTCAAGCTTCTCGTCGCGGTGATGACGGCCAGGAAGAAGAGGAGGAGGACGATCTAGAGGACTGGAACTTCAGCACTTCCGAAAATTTTGATCAAGAATTAGGACGACGTCTGAGCCAACTGCCGCCTGGGGCCATGTTCGATGATTGGAACTTTGACTCTCCGACTGGTTCGAGTCTACCGCCTTTGCAGACTAAGAACCTCACAGTGGCTGAGCGCATCAAGCAAGAGCACATTGAGAAAGCGGCAAATCGTGGCGAGAGATTGCTCAATAAAGTCTTTGACACGAATGATCCCGAGGGCTACCAGCTTGAGAAGACTGCCGAGGAGCCGATGCCCCCCATGCCGCCTCCATCCGACCTGCCATTACGAGCGTATGAACAGAGTACCAACAGCAGAGAGAGTGTTCTAGTGATGGTGGACCTAGACGAAGCTGTGACACCAGGCACCACATCTCTGGACCTGCGTATGGCGGCTATCAATGAGGACACCATCAGGCCTGCAGCTCGAAAGCTGCGGCATGATGACGATGATGAGGAAGACAGATACCAGTACGGTCAGCACGACGATGACGAGCGGCGCAAAACCATGGAGTGGAACTTTGCGACTGCTATGCCACGCAAACAACGTGATACGAGAGATTGGAAGTTCGAAACAGCCGAGCCCATGCATCCAGCCATGCGCGCGCAAACCACAAAGGCAAGACCAGAGACCATGGCGTGGTCGTTCGCGAATGCAGGACCGGCAGCGGTCGATGATGGCGAGGACATTGTCACAGCCAGTAGTGACAGCGCGCTGGAGCCCGGCTTTCGTCCGCAGCTGATGCACTCGGCGACCGAGCCGCTGGGCCATATGAGAGGCCTCTCAAGCGGCTTCGAATTCGTCCCAGATAGAGATTCCGTCACATCCTTGATCGATCTTGACGCAGGTCTGGCAGAGCGAGTGCGTGTAGGCAATGAGATCAATCGGCCAGGCACTGCGAGCTCGCACATGACAGATGCCACTTCTGGGAACCCATTCGATCTGGAGGAAGATGGCGCTCAAAAGGATGCCGACCGAAGTCGATTCTCATATCACAAGCCATACTCTTCCGAAGGGGGCGGCATCAAGAGACTAAGCCACAAGACAATGCCAATGCACGCCCGCGGCGCCAGTCTATCGAGCACTGAACCCGACCTAGAACCTACTCTGGAGCCCGCGCTGCCCGCCACTGGCACATACGAAAGTCCCGCCGCTGCAGCAAATCCGCATCATCTAAGCTTCAGCACACTCGAGCAAGGACTCGGTCTGACACCAGTAGAAAGCGACGACAACCAATGGCCCAGCTTCGGTAGCTATGAGACATTAGAAAGCAGTCCCCAATACATCCCCACACCCAACGAGGATCGGAGCGTTCCACGGCTTGGCGACAGCCTCATGATCGACCACAGACCACGCACACACGCCGCCAGCATGTCCTCGCGCTCTCGCGAACCCAGCAACGAACCACCGGGACCCGAAATCGATTTTCCCAACCTTCAACCTCCTCATCCGGATGCTTTGTCGGAATTGGTGGATGATTCTCTACTCGAGAATGAATTGGGGCGTTTATTGGATGATTGCTCGTGGGCTTTGACGAGTGTTTCGAAGGCGCTGCATCAGCATGCTAGTATTGAAGCTGATGTTGATGATGAGATTAGTTCGGAGATTGATAGTGGGTTTAATAGTCAGCATCAGGATACGGAGGATGAAGAGCATGATTTTTTGACGGCGAGGAGGAGGCCTAGACGGGAGGAGCAGCAGCAGACGCGTGTTTCGCCGCATTTGCCCAGTTCGGGGAGTTTTCAGCAGTGAGTAGTTGTTCGATCGGATGTCTGAGAAAAGAGCGATGCACAGGCGAGAGTAGGGTATGATAGCGGTATGGGCCCGCCCAGGAGTCTAGAATGATTGCGATGATAAGCGTGAAATAATACGTCCAAATTAGCATACGTGATCATGCTTCCAACCCGGATTGTTGTCGCAGAGCCACTTTGTATCGCGCTCATTCCTTCTCGCTTCAGAGAATCGAGACGGAGATGCCTTTGCGAGCAGGAGAAAGACCTCATAACAAATCAGCGATGCTTGATCGTGCTTCCATTGCGACGTGAAATCTCTGAGCCACTTTGTCTCTCGTACTCATCTCTGTTTGCTGCGACGCTCCGCGCCAGAGCCAACGTTGTGAGCTGGAAAAGACTCCTAAAAAGTCAGCACACGAGTTTGATCGACTTTTCATGTCGACTTGTCGGCCCAGATGTTTTACGTGTCGCGCTCGTCTCTGTGGGCTTGGACGCATTTGGATGGAGATACCGTTATAGGTTGGAGAAAATTTCCAAGCAAGTGATGATCTGGCTTTCATGGAAGAAGCATAGTCTCTGGTACTGTAGCTCGTCATTCCGCACTCGCCATTTTCTGAACTGTTCAGAGATGGGAAATTTGTGATCATGGTTCTCAAGTTTTTCGATTCCTTTGCTGTAGTTCACGTTACCTACCTTTACCAATGGGCAGATGGTCATTATCGAGATGCCATCTTGGGACGCCACCCGAATACATGCACACACATCTTCATCTCTCGCTCGACAATTGCACGCGTAGCCTCGCCTGCCCGATCACATCTACTCTCCGAATGTTGTGCGAGCGCTTATGGAATCGTACAGGGATGTCATACCGTATGCACGGAAAACCAGAGGCGCGACTTCGGGTCACGTTGGCGGCAGGACTAGGATCCAATGCCTTTCGCGAAAGCCCTGCCAAGGCGTTCCGCGTGGCAGATGTGATGAATGTGCGTGTTCGAATGTGATGCTCAGCTTGGACTCTTTTTACGCTTTCGTGTGACGGGTAGGGTTGTTTTCCAAATCATTCGGCTTCGATTCTTGCCGTGTGGGACCTGTATTCCGGTATTGGTCCCAATGAGGATGTGGTCGCAGTGGCTAGAACGTTGTTCTTGCTGTTGCATGACAAGGTGCCTGCGGAGGTGATGTTCATCTTGTGGCACGATGCTTCGTGGTTTGTAGGTTGCCACATGAGGTACTGTGGTTCCATGAGTCGTGAGCCGAGGTCGTGCAGACAGAGGTGAGAATGTTCACGTTCGAATGCGAGAGAGCCTCAAACATTTGCCACAGTACCTGTGATTCATGAGTAGTAGTTGCCGGTAAATGCCGAATGCGTAGGTATTGCCAGTCATTTACGGACATTGATGCCTGAGCCTGCCTCTGCAACCTCCAGAACGGATTGCGGACGCAGCGGCGAACAGAGGAGAGAGAATACATGCTGTGTCTGCAGTCATGAGCTGCAGCGTGCGTCCACGAACGCGTGGCGAGGAAACCCATTCTCGCGGAAACACCTCCAATACCGCGATTTGAATTCTTCCGACTGCACAGACTGTGTTTGGAACATCAATTGACTTGCAGAGAGGACAGGTGCTCCATGTCAAAGGGACGTTCGGAGGCGGTCCCGGCGGGTAAACGTGCAGATACGAATCATGTCCCCAAAAGATTCCAGCAACCTAGAGAGGGCTTTGCGCAGGGTTACCCGCCGTTGATCAACTTCTCTTCAACATCTCGGCTTCTGAATTGTAGGGTCCCGGCATTGCGATATTGCGGAGTTCCAGTGGCAGTTTTCAAACGTCAAGTCGTGGTAGTGCTTGCAGCTCAAAGCTGGCTCAATTCAAAGCGATGAGGTCTCATTGATACTCGGCGGCGGAAAGATGATCGCGCAGTGCAAGTCATCGGTGGTCTTCGGCGCATACCGAGCCACGGACACGGTCGGCCTATGAGCAGGTGTTCCGGGTACGTATCTAACGTACGGTTAAGGAGATTGCGCGTTTGTGACAGCAGGATTCTGCGGAGTGCAGCGTTTGATTCTCGAACGCCTTAGCTGTGCCTTACCTTGGGTCGCACAAATGCCTATGGTTACACGGGATCCGTAAGAGTGTAGTGGCATGCTATTGTTAGCTGGATTCGGCCACTATGGTGAGTAGCCATGTCGCTTCATTTTACTCCATGCTGCCACGCCATTCTCCTCAATCCGGTCAGATGACCGCATCTGCTCTGGGTGAGGTGATGAGATCAGTGTTCATTTCGCTAGAACATAGTCCGAGCAAGGCCGCGCAAGATGTCTTCGGCAACGCATTGATCCATGAGGCTCTTGATGTGAGAACGATCCATGCATAAGTCTGATAGAGCAATGATGTTCTTCGCCTGATGCTCAAGTGCACGTGACGTGTCGCACCATCAGAGGCCAGTGAACCTAAAAGCCGCGGTAGGTGACTTTAGGGCCCCTGATCTCCGCAGGATGGCGAACCGTCCACACAAGGGCCTGCTTCAGAATGGTGGCGTCGTGAACTTGTGCGCCGTTCTGGCAGTTGTTTTGCTTGAGGTCCATGCGCGGATATTTTGGTGCTGTTGGCGACACTTTGACCAAGCCACCTCCCACAGTTTGCTGCAGGTGACAATTGTCGACCAGTGAGGGTGACGGCTACGATCGTCGATCGAGTACAGCACATTTCAGAGGACGGCCTTCCGTTATACCAACCTCTGGTGTCGAGAAATGCTGGACCGCTGTTCAGCGGTCTCGTTCGAAGCGCGAGGCATGCAGCGTCCATCCGGGTGCTTGACACTTGATGGTGCAGCGCCCATCGCGAGCACGTGTTGCTGATCGGTTCTGGAAGAGGTGGCAGCCATCCCACGTCGGGCAACGATATGACGACGTCCACTCCCCAGCAGTCAGGATTGAGGCAGTGCCCCAGGGCACCCGAGTCAAGCATTCGCGATTGTGTCGAACGCCAAACCCGATAAAGCGCACAAGGTTTCCGGGAGAGCTTCGTGAGAGCCGTCGCTCGGCTGGCGGGCATGCACGGACCCCGAATCCATCATCTCATCTGCAGGCACCGTCAGCAGCGAGCCGAAACAACAGCGCAAGAGCCGCGGTGGGGTGGGAAGCGGAGCGGAAGACGCGTCGCAGTGCAGTCCGCTGCTGGCCGTGCACCTGCTGCCGGTGCTGGTCGACAGGCGGGCAGCGCGCATTTCTGGCCGTCAAGCGAGTTCGCCAACGCACGAAGGCGCGGAGAGAGGAGCAGTAAGCGTTGAGATCCAGAGATGCAGCGTCGCATCAGGCAGTCACAGCGCCAATCTCTTTTGTGCGATTAAGGTTCAGACTACTTCTAAGCATAACGTCGTGGCTGACCCAATTCAGAGTGGTCGCTCTGGGGAGTGGGCTTGGCCATCGGATAGGCGATGCCGGAGGAATCGAGCTTAAGTCGGTGGCGGACGCCTCTGGCACACTGCTCACAGCGCCAGCAGCGCCGCGATAGGTGCTTGGTGAAGCCATAGTAAAGGTGGCGCGCTAGGCAGCGCGACAGTTTGGGAAGGTCGAAAGACGAGAAAGACCGAGGCGAGGGAGCGCAGGGCGGAGATGGTGGATGGATGCCTCGTTGTTGCCGTCACTCGTGCCTGTGCAATTGGCGAGCCAGCACGAACGCACGCTGCATGCACGAGACGAGTAGGAAGTGTGCTGCTGCGAGTGAAGAATTGGTCGAGTGAAAACAGGCGATTGGAGGAGATTTCGCTAGCGGCGTCGACTTTCGTCCTGGCCCGAGCGCATCCAAGGCTCCACTGCGCACCGGTACTGTTGCTGCAGTGTGTGTGCGCGGGAGGGGAGCGAGCGGAGTCACAACCGACCACTCCGACAACAAGGCGCGACAAGATTGCAGCCGTTACGGCAGAACAGCAGGGCAGGGCTATGGACTGGTCAGTGGTGTCGCTCGTTCGGCTGTGGTCGACACCGTTGTGCGCTATTATTTGCAGCGCGCAAAATGAGCATGCAAGACATCCGCCGGTGGGAGCAAGAGCAGAGCAGAGCAGAGCACAGAGTGTCTGATGAGGGCCGAGCTTGGAAGACGTCGTCGTGCGTGACGGTGTGAGCATACCGGACAGCAAGCAGCACTACACTATAGTGATGAGGGGGCGCCATCCACGCCAGCAGGAATATTCCCGGCGGCGCTGCTTAATTATTGCGTACAGCAGCAGCAACAGCAGCAGCAGGAGGAGATCTGGTGGCTCGGGTGTGAGCAAGCCGTCGCTATTGGCGCCTTTCGCACACGCTAGCTGGTGTAGTTCGGGTCAAGCGACGAGATGGCGTGGAGGGGAATGCAGTGGTGCTGGTGCTGGCCATGCTCGCATCGCGCCTCCCTCGTCCATCGCGAGCGCTGGTCTGCCACTCAGAGGGTATGGGCTCGTACAACGCATCTGGCAGTGGTTCGCAAGTTCGTGTCCTGAATCGCAGCGCACAGGCGGACCAGCATCGACCAGGAAGCGTACAGTAGAGGCCAGCACGGGCGGAGATGCGCAGCGCATCCCTGCACTCATGACGAAGACCCTCTGCGCTAGGCGGCGGCGCTAGGCAGGGATGGCGTCGATGTGCCCAGAGATGCCGACGGGCTTCAGCATCTCCCCCACCCACACGGCGACGGGCCACAATCTTGTTGCGTGCGTCGCAGCAGGGTCACTGCTCGAGGCAGGGGACCTCTGCGCCGGGTGGCTTGCTCCTCCACTGATATCATCCGTGTGAAAGGGAGCCGCTACGCTGGCCAACGTCGCTACATAACCACTGCGACACCTCGCATCGCCCTCTTCGTCCATGATCAGCATCCTCCAGCTCCACCAAGCATCGCTTTCACACAAGCTCACACCTACGCTACTTCGGGCTGCAAGAAACCACGCCGCCCTGGCAAAGATCAACACGACGCTGCCCGCTCATCATTGCCCGACGCAGTCCTCGACCCTCATCATCGCGCCTGGCCGAAGCACGCCTGCATTGCCCTGCTGCGCTCTGCCACAGCTCGACCCTTCTGAAACACCTCCCGTCAACGACAACGGGCCAAGGACCGGCGCTCTAGTTGCATAGGGGTCCCACCGCTTCCCATTGACGGACTGCCTTTTGGACGTGCCTCCCAAGTACCACTCGGTCCTCACCGATCGGCGCTCTTATTTACCTCGAGCATTCGGCTACTCGACACACACTTTCGGCCACTCCCAGCCTCGAGGAACGCAGCACTTAAGCACGCTGATCCCGCACATCCTCCGTGACCGATCGCCTCTCCACGTTTCTGAAGCTCGTCTTACACAAGTTGATCGCTGCACACGCTAATACCGGTGTTTCAACGTCGACAACTTCACTCCTCTTGTATCACTACAACACCACCACCGCACATCATCAGCATGGCTATGGCCGTTGATTCTCGCCAGCAACACCCATTCAGCAGCATGGGTTACGACAACATGAGGTATCCTCCTCAGCCGGCGCCGCAGTTTACGAACCCCTGGGTGTCTGCGCCGGCTTCCAACCAGAGTCACCTGTACGCGACGTCGATGCCCCAGACTACTGTGGGCGGAGACTCGCGATATGGCCAGACACCCTCGGTTTCAGCTGCCTACGCCGGAGGCCTCACTGCTGGCCCCATTGCACAAGGTATTCATCCCCACTTGGACCCGGAGCTCTTCCAGGAGACAAGCTTACCAGTCGCCGAAGATATGAGCGCCCCCAGGCCGTATGGGACACCGTACACGTCTGCTGCTGCCAACCCGCAATCCACATATGCGCCTACATCAGCGCCCCAGTACGCAACCGCGTATGGATACGACAGGCGCTCGTCGCACCCGTCAGTAGCTTCCAGCATCTTTCTCGGAGAGCCGATCGAGGCCCAGAGATATCGCCAAAGTTCGTTAATTGACTTCAACACCAGACTGAACCACGCTTCCGAAGCTGAGCGACAAAGCTTCAGTGATGCACTTGACGCGAGTCGCGGCATGGTCGCCATGAGCCAGTCCGACATCACTCCACGAAATATCTACGGATCTACCAGCAACAGCCGCTCGTCGACAGACTCGTATGGATTCCCATCGGGGCATTCATCGCACTCTTCGATCTCCTCCGCCAGCACATATCCGACATACTACAACAGCTCCGTGAGCGAGGCATCCGTTGGCGATTACAGCTCTGCTAGCGAATCCGTCGATCTCTCGCACTCGCGAACTCTGCCCCGACCACAAGGGCTGTCGGGCATGCCACCTGCGCCGCAATCCATGATGGGTCAATTCAGCTCCAAGGTGTCATCCAGCTCTCAAAAGAAGCACAAGTGCAAGATTTGCGACAAGCGATTCACACGACCAAGCTCCCTGCAAACACACATGTACAGCCACACAGGCGAGAAGCGTAAGCAGATTCAGGTGCTCCTTCCACGTACTCTTGACTAACTCCGCTTAGCATTTGCATGCGACGTCGAAGGATGTGGACGTCACTTCTCCGTCGTCTCCAACCTGAGGAGACATCGCAAGGTCCACAAGGGTGAGGGCCAAGAACACAATTCGCCAGACGAAGACGAAGAATAGACGACAAACGAACAGCTGTACAGAACCGCGACAGACGGCGACGAAACGGACACAGGCGCACACATTGATACTGGATTTTAATTTTCGACGATTCACTCGCTTTTTCAACCTTGATACCCCAAGCTTCGGCGCGCGCGATATGACGAGGAACATATTTCAACCCTCGAATTTTGGCAAGGCGTTTGGGCGTGCGAGTTAACTTGGTTTTTGTAATGCCACCAGGGAAATGGTACGCACGATGGACATATTTTTTTGGGAAAGGCTACCTGTATGAGTAGACCTTGGCGACCGGCCGTGGAATAGAGGAATTGTGCCTTTGGGTGCACATATGATGACTACAGGGAATTTAACCTATGAGACGAAGAGAGATGGGGGCAAAAACGGTCCAAAGCTGCGGTCTTCAGAACAGTCGCTATCAGCGCGCGGAAAAACTCGCCATGTACATTACACTATTCGGCAGAGTAGAAGGGGCTGTACCAACAACACGCATTGTTCACACTTGCACATGTTCATCTCATTTCTTTTCCTGTTCGTGCTCACATATCCTGGGAGGCTCAACAAACGGATCGTCTGTCGTTTTCCCTTTTCGTCAAGGTGCTGTGATCACGCTTCTCTCGAAATTCGTCCCGCCGAGGCTATTGCAAGTAAGCGCGCCGGCGTCGCAGGAGGAGATGCTTTTCGCGCTAGGTGACGCCTCTGCCGGTGGTGATGGGCAAGCCACTGAGAAGCCTGAGAAGCCTTCCGATGGGATGAGGAGAGCTACGCACATAAGCGTAAGAGGCGTTGCAGATCTCCTCTTGCCCTGCAGAGGAAGCGAGGTCACGTCTTCCAATCATGGGAGCGCAGTGGAGAAGAAAGGCGATGTAACATCACTTTTCCTAATGGAGATGTTCCAGCTCAGTGCGCAGCACATGCTGATGCTGATGCGAGTGCGAATGCTGCGCTGCGGTTCTTGTTCGAGGTCAAGCATGAGTCGGGTGGATGCGCACGGCGGTGTGAAAGGCTTTGGCATGCTGCTTGACTACTGCGATCACCGTCCGTTCGTTCGTTCGGCGCTGAGCGATACTCGCACTGCACGACGCTTCCCATCATGCACCAAGTAAACACCCATGCACCGCAGCACACGGACATGGCCGCCGTCATGATGGCGACGCGTGCCACCAAACTGCCCACTTCCCACGTGAAGAAGGGCACGCACCGACATGCTGCTGCGCGATGCGTGCGTGCTACGGAGAGGCTCTTCTGCTGCTTGACGACATTTCTCATTTTCGTGATACCACGGGCGACGTCATGCGGCATGGGTCACGATGCAGGCGTGCGCTGTCGAGGGCAACCAACGAGCATGGACATGGGATGGGCCTGTTCGTGTTCCTGTCCAAGCAATCGCCCAGATGGACCCTGAAGTGTATGAGATACTGTGGAGTGCTGAAGGATGGCAAGTGA
>JAASLG010000071.1:0-46214 GCA_013365235.1 Cercospora sesami
AGGGAAATAGTAGTTATTTGGCAAGCCGCCTGCGAGCTGACCGATACCAGGGATTTGAAAGTATTTGTAGAAGGCTTTAATGGCGCTGGCGTTGCGTTTCCGAGTGACTCTGCTTAAATGGTGGGACAGGTCTTTAGGTTCCGGCCGCGAATCCATGCTGCAGATGACAGGCACGCGACGCCTCGTGGTGGTCGGTGGCTGATCACAAAAGTCCAAGTCGTTTGTCAAGACAGAACAACGACTGCAATCGTCGCATCAATGTTCCATCCAACTATAGTCTTCCCCGCGCGGCTTATCAGTCGATGATCAGGTAATCAGGAAGCGCGAGTTGATATAAAGTCCGTCGACCGCTCGGTGTGGCGCTGGAGACGGGACGATGTGTAGCGAATCGCTTCGCCAAAAGTGGGTCAAAAAGCGCGTCGACAGATGGCATTGAGCATCATAGATCGCGTTCCTCTTTGTTGGCTTGGCGACGTCGACGTTCGCAGTAAGGCAGTGGTCTTGGAAGCGATTGCATGAACAGGGAGCAGCGCAATGCTCAGAAAGTCGGGTTGTTCTGAGTTCGTCTCTGCACGGTACATATTGCTGCTACTACGAATGGTGAGAGAGGGGCAAGACATGGCGTTATCGAGCACATCAACAGGCCCCTGTCCCATTCGAAGACATTTACATCCAAATGGGTCAAAAGGACGAGGGCATATCTTCGACATGTCTTCTGATTGCCTACTAAACCTTCTGCCTGCCACCTACCTGCAGCCTGCAAGTGCTACAGCGATCGCTCCCCACAGTCGGCGACGCGGTATCGAAGAGCTCCCATAGCAAGACGTCCAAGTAGCTCATGCTACGACATCCTAGATGAAATACCAGCTCTCATAAGCGACCGGAAGGGTGTTGATGTATCATCGTTGTGAATTGTGAAAATGGACAGAGTTTGGGCCTTGCATTACTGAAGCGGACCTGCATCCGACGCTCCAGCCGAGCACGTGGAAGGATGGGTCTTGGTCGTTCCGAGCCCGGTGGGAGCAATCGCCAATCGCTCTTACGCGCGTTGGTCGCTGTAGAAGGCTTGGAACACAGTCGCATACCTCAAATCATTACACAGACAACAGCAGTATGATACGTTGATAACAGTACCAGCATCAGGCAACTGCGACGAGGATACTGCCGCGGGGTTAGATCGGCGATAAGATGGCATCCAGATATGAGAGCAGTAGCACCGACGAGGAAGCTCACTTCTCGAGCTCCAGCAGCAACGGCTACACCACCCACAACGACATTCACACCGACCGCTACCGCGACTCTCCGTCAGACACTGACGACGATGAGACCATTGGACCCGATGCGCCCCTCCGACGACGCGCTCCGGCCGACGACTTCGACCCTTCGCCTGCACGACCGAGACCATCATTGCAGAATAAGCTTGGAGATCGCATACCGAAGCCGCTGAAGAAGGCATGGGCGGCGACAGTGACATGGGTCAAAGGTCCTGATCCACCGAGAATATATCGTATCAGACCGATCTTTCCTAGCATACAGCATTTGCCCATCAATCTGCTGGACCGCTATGCGCCGAAGAGAATACATCGGTTCTGGCTACTGGTAGCCGCCATCGCTTCGTGGCTACTGGTGTTCTCTTTGCTGCTGCATAGGTCAGCATTCGCTGCCCAAATACCTGGCTATGGCACACCTGTCAGATTGAGCTGTGCGGCGAGATATTGGGGAGACGACAATCGATGCGGACTCAATGGCAACCTTTGCAGACCCTTTTCAAATGCGAGCCTTGCATTCAGATGCCCTGCCGATTGTCACAAACAATCGACTCAAAGCCATGCCGTTGGCGATCAAATGGTCGAACGCAAACCTTTGGTGATTGGCGGACCAAAAGACCAGCAGACGGGTTTCGAAGATGAAATTGTGGAGAATGCCATTTACCGCGGCGACAGCTTCATTTGCGCTTCCGCAGTGCATGCCGGTTTCATACGCGACATTGAGGGCGGATGTGGTGTTCTCACTTTGACTGGCGAGCAATCTACATTCCCCTCCATGAAGCGGAACAGCATTGACAGCATTGGCTTCAAGAGCTATTTCCCACATACCTTCGGCTTTCTGTCTGGCACGAGGACGCAATGCAAGGATTTACGCTGGCCAGCGCTGGCTCCTACTTTGATCTTCACAATCCTCATCTCACTCTTCACGACAGATCCTGCTGCCCACTTCTGGAGCATATTTGTGGCTCTTTTCTTCCATGTTGCGCTGGTATCTGATCCGCCTGCAAATACGACCTACTATGGTCTCCTCAGCATTGCATTTGGACGTTTCTTGCCCGCTTGCTTTTGTGCATATGTTACATACAGATTCACGAGCAAGAGAAGCTTGACAGGACTGACAGCACAGGTTGAAAAGACCATTCTCTGGCTCGGGCCAGCTTGGGTCGGCAGCTTGAACAATTACACGTTCGACAGGATTCCGATCCAACGACTGACTCCTCACGATTTGAAAGCAGAGCCAGGCGCTGTGCCTGCTTTGATCACGATTGTTCTTGTTATATTCTTCATTGCTCTGGGACAAGCCTGGGCGTTTCGCGTGGAAGGACGAATGCCGCGCTACTTAGCCATCTACGGATCCATGGTCGCGGCACTGCTCATATTCCTGGCCATTCCGGGACTCAACTTGCGCATTCACCACTACATCTTGGCGCTCCTGCTGTTGCCAGGAACGAGCTTCCAGAATCGCCCAAGTTTGATCTATCAAGGACTTCTCCTGGGCCTTTTCATCAATGGCGTAGCGAGATGGGGATTCGCGTCCATCGTTGAGCTGCCAGCAGAACTACTCAAGGGCACCGCGCAACATTCTTTACTTCCTACCGTCAGCGTGTTGGCGATTGGATCGAAGAACATCACCTTCAACATGGGCTCTCTACCAGTATTCGACGAGAAACTTGGTATTACTTACGATGGTATCTCGGTCCTCGTCAACGATGTCGAGCGTTTCCGCGGATTTCGAGACGATTCGTCATACTGGGATGGCGATGGTCTAGTCGGAACCGGAAATTATACTTGGACGTGGAAACGTCATCATCTGGGGAGAAGTGAGCCTGGAATTTTACCTGTCGCATCAAGCTCTGATATAGATGATCTTGCGGAAGAGAGTGCCGGGATACGCGAGTCCGATTCGCAGACTGCAGTTCCAGAATACTTCAGATTCGCATACATGTCAGGCAGCAGGACCGCCGACTTTACCAATGCGGGAACTTGGAAAGCAGATGGAGATTGGATACCGATGAAAGATGGTACGAGCGAGCCACCGTGAGGCTGGTCCGAAGCGAGCAATGCACATTGTACGAGAATCACGGCAGAATCAAGACAAGAGGATGTGACGAGGCTGATGTCTTCGATGTACATATTTGACATACTGTCTCCCCGTCCCCGACTATTATCCGATCTCCTTCGAAAGCACACCTATGCACTAACCTCCATCCTTAAACCCCTCCTCCTCTTCCATCTCAACCCACAGTTCTCCCCTCCAACCCTCACCACCACGGCATCGAATGTCCCCTCCTGCACCGCCATTCCCCTCGTCAGCGCATCCATGGCCGCTTTACTCAAATTCAAGCCCTTCGCTGAGCGGTCAATCCCCAATACATATACTGTGTTCTCGCCATATGTGACTTGATAGCATTGTCCACAGAACTCGCTATTCCAGGCTTCGATATCGGCTGAACCGCCCATGAAAGGGAATGTTGGAATATCGGATTGGAAGTTCCAGTTCTGGGTTGTCATGAGGCCGTTTTGGCCGGTGGAGCAGGCGATGGCTGTTAAAGGGCGAGTGGGGTCGTCGTAGCCGGCGTCGTAGGTGATTAGGGTTGCGGTTGTAAGGGAGGTGGAGGCGAGGAAGAGGAAGAGGGTGGTTGGAAGGAGTTTCATCTTTCGCTGTTATGGGGGTGGAGGAGTTGTGGAATCTGTATTTGAGAACCGGATCTGGGTTGCAAGGGAAGCTATTGTGTGAAGATTCAAGTCAAGAGAAGATGACAGGACCACGAATCTAGTGAAGCATTTCCGACAATGTTGTAGAGCATCGTATACTTTACAGGATGCAAGGTTGGTGTCAGTCCTCGCTCTAGGCCGGCATCCGACTACTTGGAGACTTTCAGACAGACATGGCTCTAGCATGCTGGTAGGTGAAGTCTCTCTTGCTGGCGCTGAGTTGCTTGATATATAACGAACGTTTGTGGTGCGCAAGTAGTGAAGCCGTCTTGTATGCTTCATCTCACATTGAATCGTACTTTTGCTTTAGACCTATCAGACGTCTTTTGAGTAAGACGCAAATGACAAACATCTCCAGCTCGTAGCTCATCTGCTCATCAGCACTTCAAAGGCTGACCCGCGGAACCTGTACAGTCTCTGCAGAATATCTTATCCTCAAAGAACTCTCCTTTCCCATCATTGCTCTCGGTATTGAAAGTATAAATGAGATCTTTATCCGGATTGTTCGAGGCCTCCGCTTGCACTCTCGGATTCTTATACTTGAAGACACTGACAAGTACCCCGCCCTCTGTGATATCCGGGTTGTAAACGATGTCGAGTTCGACTTGCTTCTCTTCTGGTGTACATGGCACAACCCAAGTATTGTCTGCATACGGCTTGAGATCCACTCCAGTACAGAAAGCGTCCTTCAATGGCTCTACGATATCGTCGTTGTCCTTGTCATCCCAGAAGTAGACGTCTAGACGAACGTCGCCGACCTGTCCGCCTGTTGTTTTTTCTTTTTGGAGGTTGATGGCTTCTTCGGCGGAACTGGCCTTGTTGGCGCCTTCGTGGAGTGTGGCATTGAACCAGATGCAGCCTAGAGTGGAAGGAATGTATGCTGCCGCTGCCAGGATGACGATCAAGGTCTTGGAATGGTTCAGCATCTTGAGCTCAGTGGAGTGAACGTCGGGCTGAGTGTGAGATTTGATGCTTTGGCAGCTGTTTTTGACTTGAGAACTGACTTTCGGCTCTACTTGTCGCTAACGGTGATGGTCTTTATACTGTTATAGGCACTGGCATTTTCCGCTCACCTCCGGAGGATGGCTAGTCTAGCATGGCGGTACAAACATGCCTATCCCAACGTTACTTTATTGCAGTTGTCGCAACAATTGCCAATTTAGATCAAGTTGGGGCCGTGCCCCTCAAGGGCAAGATCTTGGACCTGAGGGCTGACCAGGTATGTCTGCGGCACCGCAGCCCGATACAGCAGGTCCAGGCACAGAGGACAACGATGGAAGCTTTGGACACAACACGTGCGCCTTCGTGGTCATAACCAGTTGCAGGACTGTTATGGTATCTGCAGGGCGCGAAGGTGTCTCCGCTCTCTTGTTCTCTTCAAGAGTATGCATAGCAGCTCTGGTGGCCGAGGAGTTACCTCCTTCTCACAACCAGTGGCGTGAGAATGGAGTGGGTGTCTTTGGCAGGCACACCGCTGTCGCTGCTCCAGGAGCAAGGCTTGGCGTGCGGGCCTGAGGTGTCTGGGCGCGAGATATTTGACAGCAGCTCTTGCGGTCGCCGAGCACATCTAGAAATATCAACTAACATGTTCGTTACTAGTCTCTCCGGAGGAACCTAGGGCTATACTTATACAGCAATACCGATCGCTGAATAGCAGACCCCATGGGCACTCGCCCTGTCGCCTAGACTACTCCTCGTACACCACATGATTGATCAAGCTCCCTAAACCATGGCTCATCACAATACGCACATCATCTCCATGGCGTAGAAACACCGGAGGCTGACTGCTGACTCCTATCCCATGCGGCGTCCCGGTCATGATCACAGTACCTGCCTCGAGCGTGGTTCCCTGGCTCAAATGCGAAACGATCTCCGCTATGGAAAAGATCATGTCATCCGCCCGGCTCTCCTGCATGACTTTGCCATTGAGCACCGTCTTGAGTTCGATCGCACTAGGATCCGGAACCTCTCTGGCAGAAACAAGGCAAGGGCCGATCGGGGCGAAGCCATCAAAACCTTTGCCATATCCCCATTGCGTATTGCCTCCTGCAAACTGCCACGTGCGAGCTGTCACGTCGTTGGAGCATGTGTATCCTAGCACGTACTTCATGGCATTCTCGGCCGTCACATTACGGCATGCTTGGCCGATGACCACTGCTAATTCGGCTTCGTAGTCTGCCTGCTCATCTGTAGCTTGTCGAGGAATAAGGAGGTCCGCATCGGGCCCATTCAGGCAATTCGCTGGCTTGAAGAATACTGAAGGATATGTTGGGACTTCTAACTTCATCTCAGCAGCATGATGGCGATAGTTGAGTCCGATACAGCGAATCGTCCCAACTTCCTGGCGTGACACAGGCGGGAGAATGGTCTTGATGGTGAGAGTATGCTCGGTTGGATGTATGTCGTCCTGCAAAGCAGATGATCCTGAATATGTCTTGACTTGTATTGTTTGATTGCCCGCCAAAGCAGCACCGACTGTTCAAGAATTCAGCTCTCGCGCACCTTGCAGAAGCGCATCTAATGCTCACCATCAACCTCAGGATCGACAGGTTCGCCGATGTGTTCAAGCTCATCTTCCACGGCGATAAATCGCACAAGTCGCTTCCATGAAGCCATATTCAGGACGACAACGACGATGTCGCAGCGAGAATGTATTGTATGTTACACAGCTACCCCATTCAGCGAACATGAGTTGACTATGCTCGCAGGAGTGGAGCCACTCTTTGCGTGGGCCGGCCATCGATTAGGCGAAGAAGTTGGCCGATCGAGCTTCAAAAAGCTCTATGTGGTGGTGCCGCGGAATGCGTGCAGATTGCGAACATCATGATGATTGTCGGTTCATACTTATCTCGAGTTCGGCCAATTCTTTGGCAGAAGCGTGCCCGATAGGCCTGAGCCTGCTATCGTAAAGGCTTGGCACAAACCTATGCTTTGATGTAGGTGATGGTCGCCACGCCAATGTGTCGGAGGAAGCAAGCACTCGACTGCACTCTCTCAAAATGGATGGCCGTGATGAGAAGCACGCCATCGATGTCGAAACTACTCCTGCGACATGCGAGATGACCATCGATCCCGCGGCTGAGAAGCGACTCGTGAGGAAACTGGATTTATGGCTCTCACCCATGATGGTGGTTGTGTTCTTAGTGGCATATCTTGACCGAAGCAACATTGGTGGGCATGTCCTTACTTTAGCAGCTGCATTTGACTAACACGCTTCGCACAGGAAACGCTGCCATCGCAGGCATGAACGAGGACCTCAACCTAAGCGGCTCCCAATTGAACGTCGCAGTCACTGTCTTCTACGGTTCGAACCAGAACCCTCCATGTCAAAAACCCCAACTCACACAACGATATCAGTCACATACATAACCTTCGAAATCCCCTCCTCCCTAATCCTCAAAGCCGCCCGCCCCTCCCGCCTAATCCCAGCCTTCATCATCCTCTGGTCCCTCGTAGTCATTGGAAGCGCATTCATGAAAAACTACGCAACACTCCTCGCCACCCGCCTCCTCCTCGGAGCCTTCGAATCAGGCCTCTTCCCCTGCTTGACAGTCTACCTCAGCACATTCTACAAACCAACGGAACAAGCCCAACGGGTCTCCTACCTCTTTGTAGCTTCTGCCCTCTCGGGAGCATTCGGAGGTCTACTAGCCTATGGTCTAACCCGTCTGAACGGAGCTCTCGAAGGTTGGAGATGGCTTTTCCTAGTCGAAGGCTTGATATCTGTAGCTGTGGGAATTGCCTGTTTTCTGCTCCTACCAGATAATTTCGAAAAAGCCTGGTGGCTCAACGAAAACGATAAAAAGCTGATGCGGATTCGAAACCGTCAAGCTGCGATTTATCAAGGTGAAAGCGAAACGTTCGATCGAGAGGAAGTCAAGCTCGCTTTCAAGGATGGGAAAGTCTGGTTAAGTGCTTTCTGCCAGTTCTGTGCGAATACTTGTTCGTTTGGTTTCAGGTGAGACTTCATTTCAACTATTCCCAACCGTATACGTTTGCTGACGAAAGTTGAATAGTACCTTCCTCCCCACCATCATCCGCGGTTTCGGATTCAGCAGCGTCAAGACCCAACTGCTGACCGTACCAGTCTACATCTGGGCCTCAGTCTTCTACCTCACAATCGCCTTCTTTTCCGATCTCGCCCGCAGGCGAGCATTCTTCATGGTCCCACTGGCTTTGATTACAGCCGTAGGCTATGCCATGATGCTCAGCGTTAATATGGAGAGAACAGCAATCCTCTACTTTGCAACATTCGTTACCGCAACAGGAATTTACTGTTGTGTAGGTCTCAACGTCACTTGGAACAGCAATAGTAATGCAGGATATTACAAGCGCGCAACAGCAATTGGTCTGCAGCAAACTGTGGGCAACAGTGCAGGAATTCTGGCGGGACAGATTTACCGCATCACTGATTCTCGTGGACGATATGTCATCGGACATGGCGTGAGCTTGGCTGCAATCGTCTGCGCTGCGTTGGGATATTGCGGCATCTATCTTGTACTAAAGTGGATTAATCAGAAGAGAGAGAAAATGGACGTCGTCGAGCAGCAGAAGCTGATAGACGCTGGCGTGAAAGGGGATCGTCACCCACATTTTCGCTATACGCTCTAGTATGCAGAGGGAAGAGTACATCTAGGGAGGAGGGGCACCAATGGCAGCGATATCCCGTCACATGAGCCGTGGAAGGTCCGTACATAATTTCAGTATGCAATCTCTGCCACCTGCTGTGCTTCCACACGATCACCAAAGCTTAGTGGGGATACTTCATGGATAGAGTCTTGGCCCGTCGGCGACGGCCATGCCACCGAGGTGACCTACATTGTTATGATGGTGTTGAGGTCTCAGTCTTGGCCATTTGCCGCCACAAGTCGCTTAGAGTCACCCAACTTGGGCATCCACAAAGTGACAAGCGAGTGAGTAAGTCTTGAGGTAGTCGAGGAGGGAAGCCGAGCGAAGCCTGGTCCTACCGAGTGAAGAATAGCAGTGGATTTTATGATAAAATCTCGCGTGAGACCGCAAAGGTGCCGAGGGATCGGGGCTTCCTCCATCTCCGCATTCTATCGAATCGAGGCAGATCCATTACGAGTGGGCCACAGATCTTCGATGCGAAAGCAGACTGATCATGTGAAAATCTTCCGCGACCTGCGTCTTTGTGCTCAGCTTTGTGTGTCGAGTGCTGTCCGCCATTATCATGAGCGCCCAAACCATAATCCTCCTGCACCGCGCTAAAATCGTCGTAATATCTGATGGCGAGCCCATTCAAGCGGCGGGGCGCCATCCAGGTGGATTGGGTATCGGCCGACCAGCACCTTCGGCCTCGTTCTGTGCAGCACGTTTGGAGTCTTTCCGCATCCTCATCTCGGCACGTTCAAAGATCTCATGGGTATGTTCCCAAACAATCCTCTCCATGCCCATCTCGCGATGCTTTGAAAGCACCGATTCATCTCCAGTCGATTTCCCATCCCAGTCAAGTAAGTAGGCTCCACCGCCTGGCTCCCCATTGACTGCTCGCATTGCAGATAGTCCTTCTGGAATAGGAATGCCGACGCCTCCCTCTCGCGAGGGGTAGCATTGGCTCGTGATCTGAAATAGATGTCGCTCTCCAGATTCTTGTACGTTCAATATCCAGGGAGTCATGACTGCGTACATTACTTTGACGGCAAGTCTGACCGGTCCACTAAGTTCGTTGGCGATTCCTGTCTTGACGGTTCCTGGATATGAGTGACTGAAAGACGTCCCTGGATAACATTCTGCCAGTCCAGCGATGAAGAAGTCGGTCATGACCACGCAGTGAGCCAAACATGCGTGTAAAGTGAAGTTGTGCTTCAGCTCGAGATCATCAACTCGCACGTCGCCTTCGGATCCTGCAGCGAGCACAGAAATGACACGCGATAGTTCGCCTTCGCTCGAGGCCTTTTCCAAGCTTGGCATCAGTTTCTCGATACATCTCATGCGCGCGTAGTAGTTGACTGCCATTTTTCGATCGATGCCGTCGACGGTCTCTGTTCGTCCTCGGAGAGTCATGTAGCCAGCAGTTAAGAACAAGCAGTGAATCTTGGGCTCCCGTTGGCGGAGTTCCGCACATAATTCGTCGACATTCTTCAGTACACTGATGTCTCGCTGAATGAAAATGGCTTTGCCTTGGGGATTGATCTCATGTAGCTCGTCGCAAATCCGTTTGCCACGTTCTTCGCTCCTGCGCTCAGGGATCAGTCTCTTGAGGATGACGAATAGAGGAAGGGAGGTAAAGCCTCACCTGCCGATAATGTAGGCCTTGGGACTCGTAGTGCGGAGGAACAACTCCTTAGCGGTGCTCTCTCCGATGCCTCCCGTACCACCTACAAAGACTGCGACCAGGCCCACGAGAGATTTGCACTTGGCATTAGATTCGCGTATCGTGTCGATGCGCACCATTTCAATGTTCGCGCCTGGAGAGTCAGTAAGCCGCGCGAAAATTCAGTGAGCGCAGTGACGATGCGAAGACGTACCATATAAAAGGGACTCCATTAGAGAAGTGGCAGTCTGCATGCAGAGTGCTGCAGCGTCGACCCGCTTTCGGTAAAGCCGGGGTTTGGCAAGGATGCTGAGGCAACGTGGATGACTGGCGCTGAGATCGAGTTGTTGATGTTATCGCCACTTCACTTGGCTGATCATATCTTCGATGTCGCTGTGCTTCCAGTTGACTCGGTCCTCGTCGGAGTGGCAATGGGGAATGTAGCCGGGAAAGTGCCTAGAATGCGTCTGTCGAGAAGGCGCCTGCCTCGAATTCAGCCAATTTGCGCCTGCCGAATTTGCACAAAATGTTGCATGCTGCAGGAGAGGTGTGGATAGGAAGAGCGGACAACATGCGCCACGTATGTACACGACTATGGCGCAAAGAATAGACTCGAAGCCAGTGCAGGTGCCGTGAAGATACGACTACCAGGGCTTTTCGGTTCTTCAAGCCGGCCGATGCATAGCATATCACTGCTAGTCGCATTTGTGGCTCCTCAGCCAGTCTTCAGGGTGTGTGTCCCTGCCTTCACCTAGCTGTCGCGGGCATAGCTGGAGAATTTCGTGCAGATAGAAGTGCGTTTTGACGACGCCATGTGCGTCATGCCGGCGACTGGAGCACGCGGAGTAGGGCTCTCGCACCGATAAAGTGTGCCTCGTACACATCCCTCCCGCAGCGCCAGGGTAGTAGGACGATCGAGTGCGAGTGCGGTACAAGCTATATGTGGAAAGATACATGCTTAGCCTAATAAGCGCTGTGCATCAAGCCGGGCGAGAAGGCGTACATCTCATCAAATTCTGGGCGCGGTTGGCAGCAAGGCAACATGGCAAGACGGCAGCAGTTGGTGGCAGAGCCATAGTTTGAAGTAGTACTCCCCGGTTCAGCCGGAACCAATGCATATTCTATTTCTATTACATCTATCGCTCTTTCAGTTTTCTCGTAGCAAGAGCAGCCATGACTGAGCTCATGCTGCCAATAAACAGACACACGCCAATTCCACTCAATCCTTCAGTAGAGTGCACATCATCTGGATGTGCATCCTTGGCAAGTTCGGGACTTTTCCCAGGCTCTAGAATCCGGAACACGGCAAAGCTGATGAAAGTGCCAACGAATTGTGGAATCGTCGTGTAGATGTTGAGGATTCCAAGGTATATCCCACTGAGTTCCCCGCTCTGTGAATGTGCTCCAGATTGGGAGGGCCGTCGAAGAAGTGAAGGCTCGTCCATTTCAAAGTCGTTCGATGAGCGGCGACTGTTGGGCGTGCGAGTTCCTTTCGGGCCACTAGTCGGCAAAGTGCTACCCAGTCTGTTGATCTCAACACCGATCAGGGTGGCACTTGCAAACCCAGCAATAGCACTGGGGATACCAGCAGCTGCCATTAGGAAGGTAGCGAAGCGAACAGACTTGACCACTGGCGCAAAGACCAAACAACTGGTAAACATTGCGCATCCAAAGGTCCAGACATCCAGGAGATGTGGTTTAAAGAGTGGCACTTTATTGGCAACTGCTTCAAGGCCCTTGGGCGGCCGTGGGGTGAAGGAGTGCGCCTTCTCGTCATCACCAGGACTTGTCACGAGGGTTGGCAGTATGATGGCCGTGACGAAGCCAATCGTCGAGTGGATGATGAGGGCTGTGCTGCCCGCTCGCCCAACCTGGCTCAACGCATCGGTAGATGAAGGAGGTATGCCATCGAGACCGTGTCGCAGGTAGATTTCTCCTACCCACGTACTGCCATAGAACTGGACCCATTAGCGAATGTCCGCTGTATGGGAAGTATTATACGCACCATGAGAGGAAACCAGCCAATCCATGACCAGAATTGCACATTGCAGATATACTGAATGCGTTGCGGCACGTGTAGAGCTCGACTGTAGATTTGCTTGATGATAGCAAGCAGGCTTTGGTCGCTGTCTGTGGTATTCCTTGGATCGGCGACCAGCACCTTCTCAGTCACAGCCCAGCAGTTCACGCTGAAGGTGAACACCATCATGAAAGCCGCAAACGCGCAAACCTTCTTGAATTGAGTGTCTCCAAACATGGGAGGAAGCCAGTAGTTGAGGTCCAGAGCTCCGAACCCAAACACCAGAATATGTCCCAGTCCCACCATTCGTGTTATCCATGCTCCGCCTGTTTGCTGTTTCTCCACTGGCAAGGCATCGACCACCAGTGCCCGACATGTGGCTTGTGCGATATTGATCACGAAGTCGAGAACATAAATATCGAAGATCGCGAGCCTGATCGTCAACGCTCTCCTCTGTCCACATATCAGCTCTCATTCCCTTTCCCTTGTCTTTAACCAAAACGTACTCGTTCCACAACCTCAGCACCAGTAGCAGGCACGAACCACTCCACAATCTCAATCGCCCATCCCAATATCAACAAGCAAACCGCAACAGCGACTGTCCCTCCTATCATGAACGGTCTCCTCCTTCCATATTTACTCGTGCTCTTATCACTGATCATGCCAATGATCGGCTGCATGATCAATCCCGACAGTGGTCCAGCAACCCACACCAAACTCATCGCCCCCTTCGACAATCCCAAAGCGAGAAGATAAGGCGTAGCATACGTCTGCTCCGTTCCCCAGCAGAATTGCAATCCTATCAGCGAGAATGTGAGGAGGAACATGCGCATCGATTCGCTTCCGCCGCGAATACGTGGTTGGCCCGTCCATGTTGTGAGTGAGTCGCCATAAGCCATTGTGTGAAGGTGGCCTCACTGGAGGGGCGGGGACAAGGTGGTGAAGTGACCCTGTGTTTTTGTGTTGTTGTGAAGACTTGCTCCTGAGTACTATTATTCGGGGTCGTTTCTGCGCCAGCCAGAAATATCACAGGCGTCAGCAGGAAACCCTGCTGGCGGCAGTGCTAGGTCAATCACATCCGTGCAATGCTTGTTTGAAGCCCGACGCCCGCGGCCACGTAGAGCGTTCCAAAGCTATAAGGTCTGCGCAAAGGAGTTTGGCAGAGGAAAAGGAGAGGTAGTGAGTATGAGGCCGTTCGGAAGAGATGGACAAGTTGTAGCTGCCATTGGAAGCTGTTAAGGTTGGCGGAAGTGTGCATGTTGCAGCCGCAACAAGCAGGGGTCTGGTTAAACGATCAAGCTGGAAATCAGGAAACATGGCACGTGCTCCACTATTGTGCCAAAGGTTCAACAGGCAGCATCAGATAACAGTACATGTAGTTGATGGTATTCATAGGTACGTCAGGCATGAGGCGAGTCGTTGCATTATATCCATCGCTTTATACAAATCCGCATCCTTTGGGTATCATCCAATATTCCCCTCCGACCTGTAAAGTCTGGTTGCCCTCTTCCAATGTATCCGAACCCGTATAGACGCATGTCTAGGGGCCTCTATATAGGGGATAGTCTGTCAAAAAGCTGGACGAGTACCCTTCCTACCATGGTCGCCGCGGCTATCGGCATGAATATAGAAATGAACTCAACCGGGTTCCTCAGCTGCACCGATGTGTTGATGTATGGAGTTTTCGAAGCATTTGAAGAATCGCGCTCGAATTTGACAGCAGCTGAGTCGGCCGGGAACTTTCCTGTCTTCGCAAACACCTCCATCAATTCGTCCTTCTCTCGCCACCGCGCTACGATCCATTCGTAGAATGCATCCTTGTCGTCTAGCGGCAGATCCGAGATTTTGAATCGTCTCCAGTGCATGTTCACGCTCTTAGGCGTACGTCCTTGGAAATACGTGGATCGCAATGTGAAGATCTCTGCTCCATATCGACCCGCGGGTACGCCTTCATATCCTATTGTGCAATCGTACAAGTAATCGACACTTCCCTTCAACTCCTGCAAGCTGAACTGGAGTCCCGTACTTCTTGGCAAGAGCTGATGCTTCAACTTCTCCTGTCCAGACTTTTCTGCAAATTTCTCGGATTGCGATCGCGTATTTGCAGACAGATTGGTGCCTTCAGGAAAGATCAACAGCCACATGGGATCCAGCTGCGCCTTTCCAGACTGTCCGCTCATCGGTCCAGAGTGCCGAGTCTTGAGTTTCTGTAGCCTATACCTCATTCTCTGCTGATCTGTGGCCCACTTCCTTGCCATGAATATGAACCCGTAGAGCTGCATAGCTGGCCCTATCATCGGCACCCACTTGAGAGAGTCTTTCAAGATGATATAAATGTGTCCATGCATTGGCATCGCATTCGCATATGCAATCCACCACAGATATAGCCAATCCGTATACAGCTGATGATTCGCCATCAACACCGCTCTATCGCCAAAGTTCGTTTGTACCATCCCATGCGCATCCTGGAACAGTAACCCTTCAACGCTCTTATCTCCAGAAATGCGAACGACGGTAGGACTCCACCACTGGGTCATCGTAGTTATGAGCAGGCCGAAGAACTGCTTCGTCAGGGCCATGTAGGCATAGAACCAATCCTTGCTTATGAAATAGAGCGGGAGTCCCAGGAGCTGAGTTCCATGAATAGCGAGACACGATCCGAAGAAGTAGATGCCGAAGCCCACAATGCGCAGAATCTGCATGAGCGCGCCATGCTTAAGAGGCGGAATGACATGGAAATCGGACGCGCTTGTATTGCCGTTCACGAGGGTATGCTCGGTCGACTGCGCTGCAGCCTTGCGCTGCTTGAGTTCGCTCATGGCGGCGGGCGGGGTGGGTAGGGTGTGCGGAATGATCGGCTTCTGCTCTCGAAGCAGGCAGGTCAAGGTGGTGTGTTAGATATTCTTTTTCCCAGCGTCCCCGCTGTGTAGATAGTAGCTAGGTCATGTCTCGTGAATGAATCAGGCGACAGAGTGAGTCGTCTGAAGTAGTTTAGCACGTGGAGCTTTGTCGTCCAGAATGGAACGCACCTGTCAGCAACAGCAAAGCAACAATGACGCCTTCCTCGGCTAGCGCCGCGGGCATTCACATGCCCACTGGTCTCCACGCTCGGGCTTGTTGTGGATCAAACAAACATCAACTTCACCCATCCTCGTCGCCAAGCCATCGCCGTCGGCCTTCATTGAAACGTGTCAGACTGTGATTGTGGCATCGACGATGGGAGCATGAGAGCATTTCTACGTTGTTGGCGGAGCACTCGAGCGCCAACACGATGTTTCACCACTTCTGCAGCTCGACAAGGGGTCCGAAGCATCGCTGAACTGCCGGACCGTTTGCATCCTCGTTACCAGGAGATCAAGAGTCACGACCTATTGGCGCTACGATGGCCAGCACCACCTCGCAATGTCCTCGTCGTCCGGAAAGATGAAAGCTCAGAGTGTCACGATGCCGCGATTGAGTATGCGAACCATATCCACGAAGTCTATCCCGGAACCTCTGTCATATTCGAACCATATCTGGCCCATGAAGTGGACAAGCAGCTAAACTTTCCAATCTATGCCGCAAATGGCGAAGGCAATTCGGCGTACGAGAAGAAGGTCGACCTAACTTCTACCTTCGGCGGAGATGGCACGATCTTACATGCGGCCTCTCTCTTCGCCACAGCCAAAAGCGTGCCACCAGTGCTCTCATTCAGCATGGGAACATTGGGCTTCTTGGGCGAATGGAAGTTCGCAGAGTACAAACGCGCTTTTCGAGAAATGTACATGTCTGGGTCACCCTCGACTGTACCTCCCAAGAGCACTGACGAGCCCGAGCTCAAGGAGAGATCTGATGCGTGGACCGAAGCACGTGGCAAATCCATGGGCGAATCTCGAAGTGCACGTATCCTCCTACGGAACAGACTGCGCATTGGTATCTTTAATTCTGAGGGTGAGCGATTGCCTCATGAGCCACCCTTCGCGCATGCGGACAGCAAATGCGATGACATTTTTGCGCTGAACGAGGTGCTCCTGCATCGTGGCGCTCTACCGCACTTGGCTCATATTACGATATTGATTGGCTCACCTCCGCATCAAAAGACATTGACAACTGCCATCGCGGATGGATTCTTAGTCTCGACACCCACAGGATCTACAGCCTACAGCTTATCAAGTGGCGGCTCTATCGTTCACCCTCTGGTCTCATCCATTCTGCTGACGCCTATCTGCCCGAGATCTCTTTCCTTCCGACCTCTAGTGCTCCCAGCGAATACCCCGATCACACTTCGCATCGAAAAGCAGAATCGCGGCAAAGAAATTGAAGTCTCTGTTGACGGTGTAAGACGACAGGAAGGTCTGAGAGCGGGCATGGAGGTGAGAGTTGTTGGAGAAGAAGTACGCTCGCCAGGAGCTCCGGGAGCAAGAGACTGGCTCCGAGGAGTGCCTAGTATCGTGCGCTCAGGTGGTGCCGCTGATGGGCAAGATCACTGGGTTGGCGGTCTGAACTCGCTGCTGAAGTTTAATTATCCCTTTGGAGAGGACGGCTAGACTAGACGGATAGAGAAGAGGCAACACAGGAAGATCGTGTGTTGCGAACATCGCACTTGTCAATTACCAATATCTCAAGCCAGTGATAGGGCGTCGCCAATGGCAGGGAATTGACATAACTCTACTTCTCGGCTCTATAGCACATGAGGCTTGGCTTAGGCTTCGCATGGCGATACTTCCCGTTACTGTATCCAGATGACTCATGGGAAAGGACTTGAGTGTCTCGGCGGTGCTTGTATCCTAGTCAGCAGAAATGAGAGCGGCTTGGAAGCGCCCGAAGCGGTGTGCGAAATTACATCTCGCCTACCTGTAACAGCAAAAGAATACCACCATATGGCGACGATCATCACATGATGCTGAGCAGAGGGCTCGACAGCCAAGTCGCCAAGCCATTGGATGAATGAGTGCTGACATGCGGCGCAAAGTTGTGTTTATTTCATCCTTCAAAAGCCGTCGTTGAATATGCGGTATGGTTCGAGCACTGCAGTAGCGGCATCCTCTCCGCGGCTGTCTTAGTAGATGAATGGCTGTGAGACGATCGTTGAAAAATAATGCTGACACGGTCTAGCCAGATCACGCTATTATTCCTGGTACATGGACCGTTGTTGTGGCTGTGTTGTGAACCGGTGGGCTTGTCCGTTCCATGATCCTTGCACTTTGAGACCGCTGCGAGATGAGCTCAAGATCCGGCGAACGCATTCTTAAGACTATGGCTCTGGGCGCTCAACGGTCCTGTGATTGTGGTTCAATCGTTGCGAAACGGCGGCAAACTCCGCTACCATGCAGCGCGCATCTTCGACGTTGGCTATAGAATAGCCGCTGCCCGAGACATTTGAGCATCGGCTGAGACTTTGTGCGAGGTCCGTGCCGGTGAATACAGTAGTAAGCTGTAGACTGAACCTCAGGAACGATATGGCACGCGAGCAGATGGTACGCCAGACAAGGATATCTGATCATGAAGGGGAAGCGTAACGTATACGCAACGCCGCATGGAACCGATTCCGACATGGGAGGCGAACTTCACAATACGAGCATCGACTGCAGACTCCCGACAGGCAGGAGTCTCGTATTTCGGCGCTGCTGTGGCTGCTGTGTGCTTTTCGCTGATCGGTCGTCAGAAGTGGGATCCCAACAGATAGCGGCATGAGGCGTGCAAGTTGGTGGTGCAGGCTTTCTGCGCTCGAACTTGATTTTGCGCATTGCTTGAGACGGCTTGGTCGGGAGCACTTCGCGCCTAAAGGTCGAGGTGCGTAATGAATCCTGGGACATGATGCCAATGCCGTGCCGTCGCCGCAGCCGGCGTATGAAGGCAGGACTGGCTACAGCGCGCGCGCCTCGTGTATATCGTATGTTTCATGCAGCATGTCTTTGAAGAACGGCGGCGGTGGCGAGGGTGAGATGTGTGGTCATCAGCCATGCGCGAAGAAGCAGCTGAGATGCGAAAGTGGAAGTTGAGCACCGGGATGTGAGGTGTTTGCATATAATAGAGTTGCCGCTATTGTCTGCCCGCCAGCTGCAACAAAAGCTTCTGCTGCCGGGTGTTGGCTGGAACGCGTCATTTGTTGGCAGCGGAGCGGAGGGGGAGGCGTCGCTTGCAGGCTGGCGCGGGTGGAAATCACGCAGGAGGGCAGCAGCGGGCAGGTCGTCATGGTGGTGCTGGAGGTGTCCAAGCGAAAGGCTGATCGGCGTCTGCGTCTCTGCCCGCGATGTCATTTGGTCGCACTCGAAACACCAGCGTAGCCCAGGCGTTCCACGCGCCATTCGTCATGGATGCATCCCGGTCACTGCACAGCCCAACTGCCGCAACAGCTCCTAGCTAAAATAACATTAACGTTGTGTGCGCATTTGCGCTGGCCGCCCATGTGCCAGACACCCCCTTGGCCGCCGTTCCATTGCACTGCACCATCCTGGGCGTCGGCGTGGCTAGTCAGCAGCTGGCCCGCTCTTCACGCTCCTCCCAATGCTCATCTTCTCCGGTGAACAACGACGAAGCGTGCGAGCGTTGGCGAGCTTGGGGTAGTTGGGTGCGGGCGCCTGCAGAGTCCGACCATTATATTCACTTCATCTATATTGTCCCGGCTGTGGCGCGCGGGGGTGCGAGCACTTGCGGGCAAACGGCCGCTCACCACGCGCGGGTTGGAGCTATAGCTGGACGACGTTGGTCTTATACCGCCCAGCCAATCTCCGTACGACGACTTCGTCAGCGCTACGGCCTGCAGCGGGAGAGTCAGCAACTCCAGGAGCATGTCGGCGGCTGCCAGGGATGGCAGAGAGTCTTCGAAAAGAAGGAGCATACTGTCGCTCGCCGGTCTGCGCTCCAGCGCCGACCTCCACGACGATGGCGGCCGAGATGTCAAGAAACCAAAGACACTGAGCAAGAAGCCGAAGCATGCGCGAGGGCCGAGTCAGTTGGGACATCTGAACTATTCCGTGGTGGCCGACGAAGACCGGACGAATACGCCACTATCAGACCAGTCGCGATCGCAGTCCAGACGACCCTCGATCACCATGAGAGCCTCCAAGCGGCCACCTTCAGTATTCGAGTCGCTGAAGACGAGCTTGACGAGAGGAAGCACCGAGGACTTGTCCAGCTTTGCTCAGAACTATACGAGTGCCGAACCGCCTTCGACCACCTCCTCCAAAGCGCCTTCGCTGGTGTTCGATCATACACTTGATAGCATTGGAAATGCTTCACCGGGTGCCTCCAAACATGTGCTGCTGCACGGCGAAGTCCAGACGAGCGCTGGCATGTTCAGAAAGAAGAAGGAATATCTCGTGCTCACTGAGTATGCTATTTTAAGGTACAAAACGCAGGCGAAGGCTGCGGAGCACTTCAGGACAATACCCAGTGGGAGCAATCGCAGTCCCATGCAGAAACATGCGTCAATGCCGTCCGCGGGATCACACAGTGATCTTCAATCGATGTCGGACTCCTCGGGCGACAAGGATGGCCGAGTACTATTGCGGCAGATTGTAGCTACGCATAAGCTGGACGATGGGAAACCATACTTTGCGCTGGAAGTGGCTTACTTGGACGAGGATTCTGGTTCTGCGTCAGTCATGACGCTTCAATTCGCACACCCAGAGGAGCGAGATGGCTGGCTGGTACGAATACGAAGCGTTGCGAGCGAATTGCGGTCCAAAGAATCCACCTTGATCTCTCCTCGAAGCCTTGAACATGCCGCTCGAATTGTGGAACGAGAGCATGATTATGACCCTACGAATTGTGCAATCTACAAGGTCGTGCAGAGGCAGCCGGCCGTCAAATCAGGCAGCAAATCGTCCTCAGATGACCTGACGAAAGTTTCATCTACGGTGTGCTTCCTGGCCATTGGTGTGCACAAAGTACATCTCATCGCGCTTGCCAAGCCCCCGTCAAGGACTGCCAGCCCACTCATTGCTCCCAATCACTCGCAGGCTTCGTTTGGGATTCTGACATTGATTGGAGTTAAAGTCAGTAGCGATGATGACACTTTCGAGCTCGTCTTCCGACAGCCGATGCAAAAGCCTCGCGTGCTATGTCTTGCTTCAGCTTCGTCCTTCGAGATCGCTGCAAGATTACACTGGTCCGAGAACTTCCTGCGACCGGAGTGCGGCTATCGACTGTTTAGGTTCAAAGTGCCTGTCGAGGTCGATGATCTGCTTCTGCCGCCAGCGGCCGCGGATGTAGAGGAGCACAACTGTCTGGACCGGACCTTGATCGCATACTGTGTAGCGTATGGCGTGAATCCCTCGAATATCCGTTACACGATCAACTACAGTTGTGAAGATGCTCCGCGATTCGAACTCCTTGCTCCTGCAGATTTGCGTCGACCGAGTTACGGCCCTCTTGAACTCTTGGCTATCATGCGTGCCGTTCGCTACAACGAGACTTTTGGCAGCATCTCGTTCGCTGGAATCAATCTCGACTCGCTGAATGGTCTACATGACAATTATGGCAACGAGCACGTCTGCACACGGACGAAGCGAGGCACACCCATCAGGCTCAGTGCAGACGAGCTCAGTCGATCGTCATTGCTTGTGCAAGAGGTCCGCGCAATAGCTGCGACCAGTAAAAAGCTGCGACGCATGGATTTCTCTGGTTGCGTTACAGTCAAACATGCCGACACCACACCTACGACTGAGGATGCTCCTCGACACCGTGACATAGGTAGTGGTGTGGTTGAGGCTCTGTTTCCGCTATGCAAACATCAGACTACCAACGTGGACTGGATTTGTCTTAATGGAATAGAACTGAGTGAGACCGACCAGGATTATTTGGTTGGTGCTGCCGTGGACAAGTCATGTCATTTTCGTGCCATCGAGCTCAATCGGTGTGGGTTGAATGATCGTAGCTTGGGATTGATTCTTGATGCCCTCCGTGCCCAAGAAAACACACTGGAGTCGCTAGAGATCGCTGGCAACAGCGCCCGATTGAGTCCTTCCGCCTTTGACAGCCAGCTGGGGATGTTTGCCTTCATTCGAAAATTGAACCTCTCCAATGTCTCCAGGACGTCCGGCAACGAGGCATTTATACAAGCAGAGACGCTACTCATGTGGCGACTTCAGGAATTGCGTCTCACCGGGACAACTTTGAACGCGAACACTATCGACGCGATCTCGACATATCTTGCTCATCCGCAGTCGGCTAGCTTGCACGAATTGTACCTCGACAACACATACCTCACGGGCGGCGATGTAGCAACACTACTTCATAGTATGTCGTGGGAGAACACAGAGCCACGGGATATGCACCTCGACATCAGCCAGTGTGTGGTGAGCAAAGGTCTTGAAAAGGTCACTCAAGCCATCTCCAACAATCTCACGCCATCGCACCTGAGCATGCGCTCGATCGAGTACAAAGAAGAGTCGCAGTTCAGAAAAATTCTCAAAGCCCTCACTGTGAACAAAAGTATTCGATGCCTCGATATTTCTCAGACAGGTCTTCCAGGAGACGCAAGCGACGATACATGCGCTGTCATTGCGAAGCTGCTGGCCAAGAACGAAACGATCATAGAACTCGACATCTCTGGGGATGACTCCCGCTTGGCTACGTCCAAGTTCGGGCCCGGTATCAACGAAGCGCTGAAAGGACTCAAGGACAATACATCTTTACAGGTCTTCAAAGTGGAAAAGCAGAAGCTCGGCATAAGAGGCGCGAGTACTCTCGCTGAAGTGCTACGGCTGAATCGAACACTTCTAGAGCTTCACTGCGACAACAATGAAATCCCTCTGCATGGTCTTACCGATCTGGTCAATGCATTGACTGATAATACGATACTCGTCTTCTTGCCAGCTATGAACGATGGGCGAGCTGCCGCATTCAAGGCAGCGGAAGCAACAATGAGGACAATGTCCGAGCTCGATCCCCCTCGAACATCGCTCAGCAGCGGCAAAGCTCCTGTAGGACACTCCTCGCCAGTGAAGAAAGGCTTGGCGAGCATGCGTAAGACGACCTCACGGGCAGCGTCGAGCTATACACCTTCGTTCCCAGCACTTGCTTCATACGGACGATCATCTCCCCTACACGAGACGCGCAATGTCTCTCCACTATCACTCAATCTACCGCCCAGCAAGAAAGCCAGCCACAGCCCCTCCGGCAGCTCACACAGTCATGCGGCATCCTTCACAATCCAAGACGTACAAACGACACATCGTCTCCTCACAGAACAATGGGATCGCCAATGTTACCGCCTCGAACAATACCTCCATCGCAACTGGTGCCTCCTCAACAACGTCCCCGTAAAAATGGAAATCGAAGACGAAAAATTCGAACGACCGGGTTCTGTAGGCAGTATTGGGAAAATGCTCGAGCAAGTCAAAATCGACACTACACCAAAGGCGGATTTGGATACCGGAAGAGTAGGATATTTCGATTCTCCGCAGGATGAACATCCTACGGAACCGATCGATTTTCCTACGCCGAGACAACCGCATGCGTCGCGGAGTGGTGCGCCGCAGATTTCGCCGATTGATGAGAGTAAGCATGGGGTGAGTTTTAGGCATTTCATGCTTGATGGAGTTGGAAGCCCGCCGACGACTTCGAATTTGAGTCCTGGAAGAGGGAGCGCGGAGAGTCAGATCAGGTCGATGGGTAATGATGTGCGAACATTGAGGATTGATACTGCTGTTGGGAATGATGGGGGAAGGACGCCGACGTAGGATGCACGGAGGTATTGGGTCTCGGGTCGGATCACGCTTGATTCTTGCACACTGGGAGAAGCAGAGATGGCTGTTGGCCTTCGTTTTGGACCATTTGAAGTATCCGTGGCTTTGCGATACTTCCGATTTCATCTTTGGAAGCGGCTACGTTCACATCAAAAGAAGAGAGACGTTTTTGTTTTGCTGCATTGGGAAATGGTTGGCAGTGGTGTACAAGTTTTGGTACTTTGGTGTTCAGCAGACTAGCCGATCGGTTGGTTGAAGGAAGCGATGGAAGGCGGAACACCTTTTTGGGGCGCTAATTCTTGGTGGGTTTGGATTGTTGTTTTGTACATATATAACGCTTAGAGCGATCGAACGCAAAAGACGACAGTGTGATATTATGGAGGAAGATGAGAAGAGGAAAGAAGAGGAAAGTTAAAAGCAAGAGTAAATGCAATCATTGTGACGGCGACGAGTGAGTCGTGGGTTTGTGCTGTGTTTCTGTTGGCGAGTTCTTGTTGTCCGTTGTCCGTCCTCCAGTGTCTTTTCAGTTGGCCGGTTGTGATGGTGCCGTGCCTAAGGTCGGCCAATGTGCCAAGCATGCCGATTTCGGGATATGCTGTGACGCAGTGCCAGAGGCAGTCATTGCATGAGTACCGATGTTCGCTTTGTAGAATCTTGGCATTGTTTACCAGAGGTCTGGATTTGTTGGACAAGGTAAATTGCATTGTTAGTTGCGGTTGCTGTTTGTGGAGAGTGCAGGCTGCAGGGTGACCTGGTCAGGAGGGCGTGTTGGAATCTTGGAAAGAGCGGAGTTCCAGCATCGTGAGGAGACGGAAGCATGCTCGATGCGGACTGAAGATGGAGAAGTAGAGGTCGTGGTTCCGTGCTGTGTCCACTCGCTATGTCCTTGATATGGGAGTATTATGGTCCGCTTGTATGTGGTAGCGCGCTTCGTGATTGCGGTGGTGTAGAATTTCAACTGTTATCTCGGGATGGACTACGCAGCTGTTGAGGGTGTGAAACCGTATGGGGTTCGTAATGGTACGTTCGATTTTTTAGTGCATTGCTGCAATATTGTCCAAAGATATCGTGGTTTCTGTTCAAGTCAGCCTTCCGTCTCTTCTGTTATGACGCAATGCAGCCATATTCAAGCTCTTCACGTCGCCGACGGAGCCTCTCAGGCTGATGAACGGAAGCTTTGAGAACTGTCTTTGCACATTGTCATCGTGAGCATGATGTCCTTTTGGGTTTTAGTGTCTTATGCATTTCCATGACTCAGAAACAAAGCCGTATATCTGACAGCCTGACAAGTTTCCTTTCTACGCCATCGCCCTTGCGGCAGCAAAGATGGCCCGCTCTCAGACACCCAAAGTCCTACTCGCGTCCTCTTGCTGCCTTGCACTGCCGCCCAAAAGTGACCCCCCGTCGCCCCTTGCGCTCCCGAATGCATGTCGTGTGGTTCCATCGCAGGGTAGTCGTTGCGGCTGGTCGTATCTATATCGAGGATGGGTAAAGCATGATGCGAACCATGGCGCCGAACGACTTGGATGGCAGGTTGTGTCTGAATTGTGCCCTCACCACACCGGAGTTGCCTGTTGGATCCATATCAGTATACCTGTTCACACCTCGACTCGGTCGCACGTCTCCAACGTACCGTGTGTCCGCGTAACCTTGCCCCAGATGACACGGATCTTAGATCCTCTAACCTCCTTCTTGGCGCGGTAGACGTATGCGATGCGCTTGCCCAGGTAGAAAGATGCGGCCTTTGGGTCGTCGACGCCCTCAACCTTGATGAGCGATGTGTTTGGGTTGGTGGTGCGCTTGCCCCTCTGGTACGAAAGGTGCTTGCCCCTGTGAGTATTCAGTCAGTACGACTGTCCGTGGGTGTATTCCAATGCCACCGCCGCTATTTGTTTCCGAGATTGAGACAGCGGAGCGGAGGGCGTTCGAGCAGCGGTGGCGAGGGCGGTACTGACTTGACGTAAAGACGGTGACCCTGTGATTCGGACATGTTGGCGGTGTTCTGGGTGGGCTCGCTGGGTGTTTTGTCGTCGCTATCGTCCGCAGAAGTCGGGAGATGCGCTGCGTCGTTAATTCGATTTTGCCAAGTGTGGGAGAGTCGGCAACTTCCGGTACCCGCTCAGGTTAGCGCGATGGGTGTATCCGTCGTCATAGTCAGGCATTAAGGCCATCATACATTCTTCGAATTTCTGACTCGGTGTTTGTGAGACGGACAAGCTGGTTATGTCCATGACCCCCAATAACGTGCTACCGGAGATGTTGGACACCCCAATGGCACGAATGGAATGCCGCATATGCATGCAGTTGCTCGCCATTCACTTGATGGAAGCGTCGTTTTTGCTCCAAGCAGGGCAGCATTGGGACAAAAGATCCTTTCTCCGCTGATCTCATCAGGTCCGCGGATAAGCTCAGAACACTCATTGTGTTGCACCTGGCGTCGCTCGTACGATACAGTCGACGGCTGCAAAATTTGGCTACATCAGGATGGTATAGCATCAATCCGATACCCACATTTCCTTGTGCTGCAATCTAGCAGCGCGAGACGCAGCTGCGTCGGTAGTGATCCGGCCAGCTCTGCACCTTTTGACGTCTGCTCGGTAATCAACGGGGGTGAGTGATTAGTGTGCGAAGCACAGAAGCCTCGCTGCCATTACGGTGTCACTGCGAAGCCGGGTGGAAGCGCATGCTCGCGCGAGAGGCTATCAGCATCTAGTCGAGGCAGAGCACGAATGATGCGCGTCGGGACATTTCCCGGAGAGCGAGATCCGGCCGCAGTGAGTGATGTGCTGTGGTAATGTGCTGTGCCTGTGACGGTGACGGACTTTGCGGCTCATAATCCAGCGCGTGTGAGACGGCTATCGTCCTGGCCTTGGAGCTGGTAATTGCTGAGCAAGCATCTCCCGCCGCGTTCGGACACACGAGTGGGCAGACAGCGACAACCGCGGGCATTCACTCATCTTCTTGCATCTCCACAGAGCAGAGTCGCATTGTCCGTTGCCGCGCAGGACTGCATTGCGTATCGCCACCGAGCGGCCGTGAGCAATCGCCTTGACATCACCGTCTCAGCAGCCGTGATCGCGGGCAGGGACTTAGCCTTACACTCAGCCAGCCTGTGGACCCCACCACACCACACGTCAACCTCGAAGCATTGCTCAACAAATCTTTCTGATCATCCTCCTACTCATTGTCAGCAGACTCCCCCTCTGCTCTGACAATTTCCCTTCACCGCACCTCTACCCTACTGCACTCACCCACCACACCGACGACATGGCGAGCACGGTGATCCACCGCGAAGAGGAGCAGAATGCCGGGTAAGTCCAACAATTCGGTGAAACTTTGCTGCCAGCTCCGACAACGTGGGAGCTCGTCGCGCTGGATGCGCAACGAGCGACATTGGTTTGCGAAATGTGCATTTGGCCGAATACAGCTCCCCGCACTCTTCCGTTGTTGTCGGTGTGGAACACCACGTACTTGAGGACTCGGCTGACATGCGGGTGCTTGCAGCACGATGGAGCTCAAGGAGAACACCGTCATTATCGTCCTTGGCGCGTCCGGTGATCTCGCAAAGAAGAAGACCTTTCCCGCACTCTTTGGCCTGTTCAGAAATGGCTTCCTGCCTCGCGATGTCAAGATTGTCGGCTACGCTCGAACGAAGATGGATCACACCGAGTACTTGAAGCGAGTTAAGTCACATATCAAGACTCCTACAAAAGAGATGGAGCAGCAGTTGGACGAATTCTCCAAGTTCACGACCTACGTGAGCGGGCAGTACGACAAGGATGAGAGCTTCCAGGAGCTCGAGAAGCATCTGCAAGAGCTGGAGAAGGGTCAGAAGGAGACCAACCGTGTGTTCTACATGGCGTTGCCTCCTTCCGTCTTCATTCCCGTCTCCGAACACTTGAAGCGCAACAACTACCCCAAGAGTGGCATTGCACGCATCATCATTGAGAAGCCATTTGGAAAGGACCTTGCCTCATCGCGCGAGCTTGACCAGGCTCTCCGACCCAACTGGAAGGAGGAGGAAATCTTCCGTATTGATCACTACCTTGGAAAGGAGATGGTCAAGAACATCCTGATCTTGCGCTTCGGAAATGAGTTCTTCGGAGCAACATGGAACCGCAACCACATCGACAACGTGCAGATCACCTTCAAGGAGCCATTTGGCACGGAGGGCCGTGGTGGTTACTTCGACGAATTCGGCATTATTCGCGATGTCATGCAGAACCACTTGCTGCAGATCTTGACTCTGCTCGCCATGGAGCGCCCAATCTCCTTCTCCGCTGAGGACATCCGAAACGAGAAGGTGCGCGTACTTCGCGGTATGCCTAGCATCGAGCCAAAGAACGTCATCATTGGCCAATATGAGAAGTCGCTGGACGGCTCCAAGCCAGGTTACAAGGAGGACGACACCGTGCCTAAGGAGTCGCGATGCCCCACCTTTGCGTCCATGGTCGCCTACATCAAGAACGAGCGCTGGGATGGTGTTCCATTCATCCTCAAGGCAGGAAAGGCTTTGAACGAGCAAAAGACAGAAGTCCGCATTCAATTCAAGGATGTCACGTCTGGTATCTTCAAGGACATCCCGCGTAACGAGCTGGTGATCCGAGTGCAGCCAAACGAGAGCATCTATATCAAGATGAACAGCAAGCTGCCTGGTCTCAGCATGCAGACTGTTGTCACTGAGCTGGACCTCACCTACCGCCGACGATTCTCTGATCTTAAGATTCCAGAGGCATACGAGAGCTTGATCCTCGACTCGCTCAAGGGCGATCACTCCAACTTTGTGCGTGACGATGAGCTTGATGCTTCATGGCGCATCTTTACTCCTCTCCTGCACTACCTCGATGACAACAAGGAGATTATCCCTATGGGCTACCCATACGGTAAGTTGTATCAGAGCTACGAACGAATGACAATAGCTAACACATTCTGCAGGCTCCCGCGGACCAGCCGTCCTCGACGATTTCACCTCCTCATACGGCTACAAATTCGCCGATGCCGCAGGATACCAGTGGCCACAGCACCAGATTGAGCCTAACAAGCTCTAGATGAGAGCTTGGATCGCAGCAGTACTTTTCCACAAAAAGCGTACAATGCATCGTGTTAGCGGGGCACACTATAGAACTTGTTACATTTACCCCCAGTGAAGGAATGAAACTTCAGGAGACGGAAATGGACAAATGAAATCTAGATACGAGACAGACGAATGGGTAGGCGAGCAATGCGTCCTGAGGATCAATCACCTGACACGAAATTTCACAAAACGAAAAGCTCTCATCATTGTGAAGGCGCTGGGATAATGGAGAGAGACGGGTGCTCCGATGCCTGGTTGCTGGTTCGGATCTGATGTTTGATAGACGAAATGATGCCTAAGGTATTGAGGATTTCAATTCCATGACGTCTGACGAACAGAGTCGTCTTCGCTCTCCAGTCTCAAATTCGATCTGATATCATGCGTCGTCTTTCCTCTCCCCAATCAATAAAACTCTCTGGAACTTCACCCGTAATTCTAAAACTGCTGTTTTCGCTTTGCTCGGACATAGCGTGTGGAGTCTCTTCTTCATTGTCTCCACTCGAGCTGGGACCCCCAATTCCTTCCTCTCGCTCTTCGGCTCCATTACTGATGTCCGAAATCTCGGCTTCCACATCACTTTCTTCTCGTTCTCTCAAATCCTTCAAAGTCTCACGATGATTAATAAAATCCTGCATAATCAAAACTGTCCCCAATTCTGTTTCTCTCTGTTCTACGGCACTTTGTCTCTCGGCTTCGACATTTGAGCCCTGGAAGCCTGGCGGGAAACCTGGGATTTGTATTGGGTTGCTGGGAAGAAAGCGAATGAGACCGTAGTTGTTTACGCTGCGGTTGAATTCGTAGAGGCAGCCGCCGGAGAAGTGGAATGTTGTGGGAGAGGTGAGGAGGGTTGTTGTGGGATTAGGATGGTGAGGTGATGGTGAGTGATTTCGCTGGCCTAGGCGGGCGGTGAAGTTGTCACTGTATTCTGATAGGAAGATGGGGATGTTTGTGTGAGTGAAGGGTGTAGACTATGGGAATGGTGGATTAGAAGGAATTAATTTACGTATGTCTTGTGATGATTGGTGACTGACCAAGACGCTCGATGATTCTGTTTGTGAAGTTGAAGAGGTTGTGTTCCATGTGTATTTTGTGAACTATTTCCATATCAGCAATTGTTCTTTCCGTCTGGCAGGCGTGCCTCACTGTCCAGAAGTCTATCCGCTCAGACGGCTCTCTTGTACGCAGATACTCGAAGATCTGCTTGTCACGGAACCCATCATTGTCGGCTCCATATGCGATGGGCAGAATGCGTTGCCCTGTGGTTTGGTTCTTGAGATTCATGTAATTCTTCAAGTCTCGAACTACGGCCGCAATGACGAGTGTGCAGTCTCTGGAAGCCTTGTCATTCATCGATGGATTGATCAGTCGCTCAGCGACAAAGGCTCCCAGCGTGTTTGGGAAAGATGCCATGAGATCGATCGTCTTGAAGTAGGATTGCATATTCTCAGCATTGTAAGAGCCATATGGGTCGAAGCGGTTGATGCCTCTGAGAGGTGTATAGGCTTGTATGAGAACATAAATGCCTGCCTCCTCGAGCAATTTCATTGCTTGTGCATGCGGCTTGGACGAGTCGATCTGGTACACGAGAATGGTGTTCACACCCAGTTCTTGGAACAGTGCAACATCGTGACGGAGCCTTGGGAGCTTCTCGTCTGTGATGGGGTCATATGGTTGCCGACCAAGAGTATTGTCTTGATACACTATGCCGCGTACGATGAACTTGAGGTGCGATCAGTGCAAGTGACAATTTGTTGCAAGTCTTCAGCCTTACGCGTTTCTGTCCTTGCCACAAGTAGCGACCACGGATAGTGATAGGTTGCAGAGGAGCACTCATTCTTGTGCGACACTCGCGTCTGCAAATTCGCCGAGTGCTGGTATGACACGGGAAAACGATAGCTTCTAGCTTCCAGCCAAGCTAGAAGTTGGCACATCGTGAGGTGGCCTTACAGGTGTAGCAATGATCTGCAATGCTCTAAGGTTGTTTTGTGAATGCCTCAGCAATCCTACTGCCAAGGTCGTTTAGCAGCACGACTGTGGACATGAGCTGAAGTAGTTGGAGTTGAACGGCGTCCAACAATCGTTGTGTGTCATCCGTTGCCGAGTCGGCAGCCTTCTGTCAAGGCAGTACAACAGCACCAAGGACAGATGCGGAGCGCATCGTGCTCTGGTTTAGCTCTCGCATGTAATGCGCAGCCATGTCACTTGAGTTGACCTACCGATAGCGAAACTATATCAGAGGTGCCGTGTTCATGCATGAGTGCAGATTTCGGAAAAGCTCGCCTCACTTGACTTGATGGTTCCGGGGAAATGCGAGGCAGACTCCACAGAACTGGTTTGGAGACACACTGCGCACCAGCATGTGGAGAGGATGCTGCTGTCCTTCCAGCTGAGGAGACATTGGTGCGGCTCAACCGAACACCAGAACGAGATGGCAGTGGTGAAGTCAATCCAAGATGCATCATCATGCAGCAGCGACGCTGCTTTGCTCCTGCCAGGCTCATCGCTGTTGACACAGATCGTGATGCGGATGCGGTAACGTTGCGACGAAAGTTTTTCACCTGTGAAACGCGCCGACGGGGTTCAAGGGCGAAGGGCAGCAGTCTTCAATGGTGCGGCCGTGGTTACGAACGGGTACCGTGCGTCGAGAGTGATATGTATGCGCGACGTGGTCAAATCGGCGTGGGTCCGCGTTGTGGCCAGCGGGTGCGTTTCAAGACGTCGAGCGGTGGGAGGTGTGTCGACGAGCACGCCACATCCGTTCCAGCACCGTGACATTGATGGACGTCGTCGCCGTCGGAGAGCTCTGGTGTTGTCAGCGGCTCGCCCAAGCTCCTGCCCCTGCAGATCTGAGTTGTGGGTTGTGCAGCGGATGCATGATCTGGCAGATCAGCGTCATGCCTGCAGGAGGTGTGCATGCATAGGGCTGGCCTCCGCCGGCGAAGATACTGCAGAGGAATGAGCTGTGCTGTAGACCATCACGGAAAGCGCACCGACGCTGCGGGAAACGGGGGACACACATGCACAAACCGTCACCAGCAGCGCACGAACAACGACGGCGGTTTGACGACAGAGCGCGCGCGCAGCACGACGACTCCCTGGCTCCCCGCGCGAGATTTGGGCTTGGTCGTTTGTGTCGGGAGACTCGTGCCGCGGGGACATTGATGGACGGCGGCCCTACCTGGACAACAATATCAAGCCCAACGCTGCACCCGTCCGTCGATGCGCGCTCGTCTGCTGGCCTGTGTCCCGCTGACCGCAACCGTCACCACCACCGCCCAAGACTTCGCTGCCCGCTGTGTAATTGACAAGTCGCCGCTGCTCGCCACTCCCACCTGTGCCGCCGTCTTTCGTCAGCAGCACTCGCCATTCCATCAACGCCTGTCCTCTTCCACCGCCTTTCGTTGTAGCACGCCATCCCCCAGGCCTCCTTCTCCTCTCGCTCAACATCAGCGCGCGTCCATTGCCATCACCTCATCCACCATGAACGCAGACAATGTTCTGCGCAGTCGCCCTGAGGGCACGCGACGCTTGGCCGACAACCTTGAGAAGCCATTGCTAGATGATCGATCGTACAGAGTCATTGAGCTGCCCAACAAGCTCGAGGCATTGCTCATCCATGACCCCGACACAGACAAGGCTTCGGCCGCGATGGACGTCAATGTCGGCAGCCTTTCAGATCCCGAAGAGATGCAAGGCATGGCGCATGCCGTCGAGCATCTGCTGTTCATGGGCACCGAGAAGGTGAGCACATGTCTCGGGAACGAAGTGCTCAGGAACTAACATGGTCTCGCACAGTACCCGGGGGAGAACGACTACAACTCATTCCTCACCAAATACGGCGGCATGAGCAATGCCTTCACAGCAGGCACCGACACCAACTACTACTTCGAGCTCTCAGCCTCGTCCACATCGAACAGCCCCAAATCGTCAGCAAACACGAGTCGATCGAGCTTGCTAACAGTACCCAAAGGCCAAGCACCTCTGTATGGCGCTCTCGATCGATTCGCGCAATTCTTCATCAAACCATTGTTCAGAGAGGACTGTCTGGAGCGTGAGTTGCGAGCGGTGGATTCAGAGAACAAGAAGAACCTGCAAGCGGACAATTGGCGAATGATGCAGTTGGCAAAGAGCACGGCAGCGAAGCAACATCCATACCATCTGTTCTCAACAGGCAACTACAAGATCCTACACGATGATCCCATCGCGAGAGGCGTCAAGATCCGCGACGAGTTCATCAAGTTCTACCAAAAGAACTACTCCGCGAACCGGATGAAGTTGTGCGTGTTGGGGAGAGAAGGCCTAGACGAGCTCCAGCAGTGGGTAGAGGAGCTCTTTTCCGATATCCCAAACCAGGACTTGCCAAAGCTACGATGGGACGGCGTGCCAGTGCTCACAGAGAAGGAGCTGTGCACACAGACCTTTGCCAAGCCAGTCATGGACCAGCGTATGTTGGATCTCTCTTTCCCATACCCAGATGAGGAAAATCTGTACGAGTCAATGCCTGGTCGCTACCTGGGTCACCTAATAGGCCACGAGGGTCCGGGCAGTATTCTGGCCTATTTGAAGGCAAAGGGTTGGGTATCGGAGCTCAGTGCAGGTCCCTCGCCAGTCTGCCCAGGGACTGCGTTCTTCTCAATCGGCCTGAGATTGACTTCACAAGGTCTGATACACTATCGAGAGATCATCAAGACCATCTTTCAATACATTGCCATGATCAAAGAGCAGCCTCCGCAAGAGTGGATCACTCAGGAGACCGCGAAGCTCGCTGAAATTGACTTCAAATTTAAGCAAAAGATTCCTGCATCGCGCACTACCAGCCACATGAGTGGGGTTATGCACAAGCCTCTGCCACGTGAATGGCTGTTGAGCGGACAGCATTTGGTTCGAAAGCACGATCCGGAAGCCATCTTGAGAGGCTTGAACGCACTTCGACCTGACAACTTTCGATTCACAATGTCTGCGCAAGACTTTACAGGCGACATGGCCAAGTTTGATCGAAAAGAGCAATGGTATGGCACTGAACACACCATTCAGAAAATTCCAAGCGACTTCCTGCAAGAGCTCGAGGCTGTGTCGAAACAATCGAGGCCAGCCGAGCTGCACCTACCTGCAAAGAACGAGTTCATTCCACAACGCTTAGACGTTGAGAAGAAGGATATTATCTCGACTGCACTTTCCCCCACTTTGATTCGGAATGATGGCAATGTGCGTCTATGGTGGAAAAAGGACGACACGTTCTGGGTGCCCAAAGCCAATGTCTACGTTTACCTGCGCAGCCCAATGGGCTACATGAGCGCATACACTGCTGTGCTCTCGACTTTCTTCAAAGAGCTTGTCGATGACAGTCTCACAGAGTACGCTTACGATGCCGAGCTGGCTGGCCTGGCTTACGGCTTAATCCGCACCGCAAATGCGTTCGAGGTGTCGGTTGGTGGCTACAACGACAAGATGCATGTGCTTCTCGAGAAAGTCCTGACCACAATGCGCGATCTCGAAGTCAAGGATGACCGCTTTGAAATCATCAAGGAGCGAATGGCCCGCACGTACCAGAACTTTGAGCTGCAAGAGCCATTTAGGCAGATTGGTCGCTACACCCAACTATTGTCCCGAGACCGCGCCTTCAGCCAAGCAGATCTCCTGGCAGAATTGCCTAATGTCAGTGCCGACGATGTGCGCAACTTCATCCCTACTTTGATGCGCCAAATGCATATCGAGATCCTCGCCCATGGCAACCTCTACAAGGAAGATGCACTTCGTATGGCAGACCTCGTCGAGAATACGCTTAAGCCCCACCCATTGCCTCCTACGCAATGGGAGACGCAGCGCTACATCAACCTGCCAGAGGGTTCCAACTTTGCGTGGAAGAAGACTCTCAAGAATCCAGATAACGTGAATCACTGCCTCGATTATTGCATCTATGTGGGTGATGCGAGTGATCGTCAAACACGCGCAAAGACACTTCTACTCGACCAGGTGCTTCACGAGCCTGTCTTTGACACATTGCGAACCAAGGAGCAGTTGGGATACATTGTCAATGGCTCGATGATGATCGTTGGCAACGCCGCTGTTTTCCGCATCCTCATCCAGAGCGAGAAGGATTGCGAATATCTGCTAAAACGCTCTGACCTCTTCCTGAAGGAGTTTGAGACGGCCATCAAAGAGATGTCGGATACAGAATTCGAGGAGCACAGGGTTGGTGTGATCAACAAACGCCTGGAGAAATTAAAGAACTTGTCTCAGGAAAGCGGACGACTCTGGCACCACGTCCTTTCTGAGGTCTTCGATTTCGAGCTCGTCTACCGCGATGTCGAAGTCCTCGAGACGCTGACCAAGGACGATATGGTTGATTTCTACATGACACGATTCAGCCCAAGCTCTGCCGTTCGCTCGACCTTTGCCACTCAATTGGTCGCTCAGTCATCTCCCGAAGACATTGCTGCTAAGACCACAGATGCTGAGAAGGGCGAAAAATTGGCCGACCAGATCATCGCATTGCTCTCCGGAATTGGTCTCCAATGCGAAGCTGAAGACCGAACTAAGCTTGTTGAGAACCTGGGCAAGACTGACATCGCCAAGGGGGACGTTCCAGCCACATTGAAAGCCATCGGCACATGGCTCGCGGCTGTCGGGCTTGATGAGGAGAGTACCAAGGTGGTGCTTACCCAAGGCGAACAGGCTCTGCCGCAGCTTTTCCCCGCAGCTGGAATCGTTGCTCCGTCACACGATGCTGAGCAGACCAATGGCACGATTGAAGCGAATGGCACGACGAACGGAAGCGTCAAAGAAATCAAGAGAATTCTGGTAGAGGATGTGAAGGGCTGGAAGGCTAGCTTGCCGCTCGCTGCTAACCCTAAGCCTGTGAAGGATCTTTCGGAGTTTGAGGAATTGGAGTCGAAGCTATAGATGCATTTCTGAGAAATGGTCCGAAAACCTAGAGAAAAGTTAGAGAGGCAAGGCGCGAAGCTGAAGAGGGAAGGGGAGGTGGTGTAGTGTTGTGTTCGCAGCGAGGCGTTGTAGGATATCTCTTTCTTCGCTCTGTGCACGTTCGATCGTGGTCGAGGTAGAGGGTCGGTCTCGACCAGCGAAAAGGTTGAGCTAGGGAAAGCTCACTATGACATGACATTTTAATGATGAGGTGGCCTCGTATCCTATTCCGTTTCTCCAAGTTCGCCCCATAAACCACTGCTGACCTGATCGACAAATCTAACCAATGTTCTCCATCTGTACCCTGGAATCGTGATCTGTCGCGTGGTTGAAATACGTTAATTCTTCTTCCACCAGACGATCTGCTGAAATGTTGAAAGTGCTGATCCGTAGACCTGGGAATTTCTTTGACGGCGATGGCTAGCTACTTTGGCTGCTGATATATTTTCGAGTTGTAAAGCTCTGATCGGCTGGAGGCTCGCCAGTTACTGGTTGCTCGTTTCGTGCACGACAGATCTTTGAAGTGCTGGGCTGCTGCGATCCATTGGATCTCGGGGACTGAGAGTCGGAATTCGATGGTTATGCTGCTGGGGATGAGGGAGGTGTGTTTGGGACCGATGAGTTGGAGCCAGGTGGGTAGGTAGTGCCAGTTGTGGGTGGTGATTTTCGCTACGAAAGCGTTTTTGGCGAAGAATATGGTAAACGCTTCGATGCAGATTGTGCGACATACGCGGAGGAGTGCTGATTTTGTGGCGATGTTGGGGCGGTTGACTCTGCTGTCTTGGGCCTCTCCGGGCAGGAGAAAGGGAGCATTATCTGTTTCGGGAGAGACATGGTTGTAAATTAGCAGTCAAAGTTCGGTGGAGAGCTTCAAGGATGGGGAGGGCTGATGGACTGATTGCATGATGAGCGTGTTGCTATGGGTGCACGTAGCTGTGGAACCTACTTGTGGTTAGAATCTTGCAGCTTCGGTCACATAGGCAGGAACTATCTACTGTGACTCCTGCGCCACGACTCTCCGGCTGCTGTCTTTGATAGGAGCAGAAGGGAAGCGGTGTCTAAGCACTAACGCTCACAAAGTGAGTACCACATGAAGTGGAGATGTCGGGTTCCCAATTACCACAATGTTCTGCACATCGATGAAGGCCCTGTCTGCAAGTTGACCCAAAGAGGGTCGCGGTGCCACGCGGTCCAGGTGGCTTCCTGCCATGGTCGACCCGCAGCAACGTGCGTGCATCGCATGTCCGTCATCATTCCACTCCATGCGCGTGGAGCAGAAGGAGGACAATCTCCACGCTACATCGGCTGCTGCGACCAAAATTCTGCAACCTTGCTGCCGCATTGTTCTTGGCAAGGAATTCCCTCCCGAAGACATGACATACTGGACAAAGTCCTCGAAGCTGATTAAGAGTAGCAAGGTGTTTCAAGGGCCTTGTGGTGGGATATCAAGGCACTCGCACCCTTGAAGTTCCTCAAGTCGAGCATTGATGTTGGCCCTCAATGCCTTGTCTCCAGGCCGTGTATAGATGCAGAACTTGTTCGAGCACAGGCTGCCGAATTGCTGATGCAAGTAGGCTGTGCTCCGACACTCAGCCCTTTGCATCCTTTATAGCCACTCCAGTTCTCACTGTGCCGATGAGACCGCCAGTTTGAATGCTTTCGCTGCCACCGCCGCTAAGGCGATACTCTATGTCGGCCAAGCCTTCCATCCATGCCACTCGCGTCTGAGCAGGAACTTCCACCTCACTAAGTTGCTCGCCCAATGCAGTCAAAATATCAGCCAGTGCCAGTCCTTTCGCTTTCTTGAGTGTATTGATTGTATTCATGCAGCTGCCGACATTCTTCGTGTTCAGCAGCGTTTTCATAATAGTTTGAATGTCTGCTGGATGAGGCGCAGCGATGCAATCATATATGGTTTCCTGTGTAATGAGGTCTCGCTGAATATCCTTGTTCTCTTTCACTGGCTGTCCAGGGATATGTAGTGGAGTCGATGAAGCATGACAAGCTTGCAGTACGTTCAACGCACGCCGCATGTCACCTTTGCTCAATGTGACCAAAGAATCAATCGCCGTCGTTTCAATGTTGACATTCTCTTCTGCAATGACCTTGTCTACGAGTTGGCGGATATCGGCGTCTTTCAAGGGTGAAAATCGGAATCGAGTGCAACGCGACAAGAGTGCTGGGCTGAGCTTGTGCGTATAGTTTGCAATAATGCAGAAGCGAGTATTGGCAGTGTACTTCTCCATGATCCGCCGAAGTGCCATTTGTGCAGTACTCGTCATGGCGTCTGCTTCGTCGAGGATGATCAGCTTGTAATTGGCGATGCTGCTATCGTCTCGTTGCGTTTTGTCGAAGCTGCCAGCGAAAATCTGTTTGGTGGAAGAGAATGTTTTGATCTGTTCCCGCACAACGTCGATGCCTCGATCGTCGGATGCATTCAGCTCGAGCACCATCTGGCGCATGTTCTTGTTGCCATAGATGCGACGTGCTAAAGCGAGTACAGTAGACGTCTTGCCGGTTCCCGGGGGTCCGTAGAGCAGCAGATGGGGCAGTCGATTCGAATCGACGAACTTATTGATGGTGGCGAGAATATCGTGATGACCTGACACGTCCGACAGCGAGTTAGGGCGGTATTTTTCCACCCATGGCAGGTTATCCTCTGCTTCCACGGGCAGGTTGGCAGCGCTACGTTTCCCTTTGCTGTTTGCGGCGGATAAGAAGGTGATGTCGGCGGTGGACGACTTGACGGGGGCGTCGATATCCATTTCATCTTCGATGTCCGACATGATTGCGTAGGTGCGGTGTATGCGATGCTGCGTACGGCGGGCTAGTTCAGTGCAGTGTGAGGGAGGAGCACAGAATCGGAGGACGCGTCTCAGGCGCGTCGTGATGACGGCTCCACTTTGAGTTCGAAGACCCTGGGCCCATGCACAAATGTGTAGGACTGCATCACGTTCGCCTCTTCGCCGCAAGTGACAGTGCTCGCGTGCCATCGACACTCACCCTGCGCATCAATGCTGGCACGTTCAGCCCGGCTGCCGGCATGGACCAAGCAGGCCTACGTGTGTCGCGCATGTCGTCGGCAATGGCAGATTGAGCGAGCATCCCAGCGACGATGGAACAGCCAGAACGCACAGAGCTCGGGTTTGCTCTCCGACGAATGGTTCGCCATCAACGACATCAACGAAACTTTTGGCGATCATAAAGTAGGCTCTCCGCAGCGACCGAAGGAAAAAGAAGAAGGAGTGCAGAAGAACAATTCAAAAGACGACAGGGACGGCAGAGTTGCCGGACCAGATGGCGTGGCAGGACAAGATTTTGGATCTCTACAGAGTTCGCTTTCCAACTCGCTTCCTGCAGCGGATCGTCGAAGATTGAACGAGACTCGGGTAGCCAACGAGATCTCCAAGCGGAAAGATGCCGGCTTCAAGGCAGCCTTCCTCTCTGGGGAATCACGGCATCGAGATCGCAGCACAGCTCGGACTGGAGCCGTGCCCCCCAACGAAGACATAATGGCGGCCTTGATGGCCGATCTACAAGCAGAGGCGAGGAACAAAGCAGTAGAACAAGATTTGGAAATTGGTCGATCACTGGAAGAGGTTGAAGACGATGATACAGAATCCAAAGTCTCACCTATTCGGCGGGATACTGGGCCGAGACCGTTTCCGAATTTTCGAGGCGGGCCCTCGCAGACCGTCGCCAATGCCATAGCACCCGCAAGCAAGGTATCTGAAGTGCCAAGCAGCGACTCTGCGCCGCCGAAGGTCTGGAAGGCCAAAACATCGCCTGCAGAACGTGGGCTAGGTGGTTCAATCACGCCTAGTGGCCTGTCGGGGAGGCCCACCTCCCTACTCGACCGCCACAGGGAGACACAGCCTCGTAATGCATGGGGCGCGAGCGATAGCGCATCGTCTAGTCTTCCGTCAAAGGTGACATACAAGTCACTCTCCGAGGCTGATCGGACATCGGCTCCGAAACAAGCAGCTGGTACACCTACTGGAGCACGTCCATTTGGCTTGGCTGCTAAAGTGAAAGCCATGTGGAGAGGGGTCTCGCAACCTACCGCTCAAGATGGGTCGCAACCATCTGCTAACAATGACCAGAAGCACCCTCCCAAAGCTGAGCAGCCCGCCGGCATTGATAGTCTGCGATCACGACTACTCAGCAGTTCCGAGATGAGTGGCAGTTCAAGTGGAGCTGGCGAATCAACAGTTCCTCGCGATGATTCTGAGAGAATTGCGCCTGTCGATAACGCAGCCGCAGAGAGCCTTCAGAAATTACATGCTAGTAGACTGCGGACCTCCGAGAATGCCGTCGAGGAGCTGTCACAAACCTCAGCGGAAAGAGTTGTATACTCAGACGCAGAGGAGCGCAGGCTACAAACAAGAATTCGAGCTCTGGAAGCAAAACGTCAGTCTGCTTCGGGTTCAAACAGGTGGACGCTTAAAGAACGTTTGCGTAAGGCCCGACAGCGTCTGGCCAGGTTACGCGCTTCTCGTGGCCTGGACCTGGACGGTAACCATGGAGTCACTGCGGAACCGTCAGCATTGAGGCCAGACCCTCGAAAATCAATCGGCATGTCTACAGTGCCAGAGAAGCAGTCCAGCAACAATGGTGAATCCGCAGACATGGTCGTTATTGGTAATGACTCTACAAATCTACAGTCTTCCGGCGCCAGCACAGCTCCAATTACCGGAACATCACTCGGCGAGGCTATGAAAACTGGCGCAGCAAAGCCAAGAACCACACACAGGATACGCAGATTAGCGAGAGCCAGCAATGAGGTTGTCATTGACATGCGCAGATCAGCGACGAGCGAGAGTGAAGAAGTCACGCAACATACAGATCCAGTCGAGAATGATGACGAGGCGGAAGAAGGCTCGCAAGTGGATGTGCTGTCTGTTCAACCCTCTGAATTGCAGGTGCAGCCTCTCAACATACCGCAGCCGCCTGTGCCCTACCTCGAATATGGCTTGGACAGGGTGCTCTTCAACCCAGGCGTCTATCAGCTGCAGGATGCGGCGTCGCGAGTTTACAACTTTGACCCTTATCTGCAAAAAATCATGCCGGTTGAACAGTTCGACTTCAATTCACTGAAGGAATACAAGACTTCATCTGAGGATACTGCGCTTTCTGCGATAGCGAAGCAGGAGAGTGCCCGATACATTGGTTCGACATCAAGCATGACAGGATCGCTCGCGCACTTCCATTACCTAATCTCTAATTGGCGACCTCTGGGCTTGGACATGCTATCCTATGGGTATGCCGGCGGCAACAAACCGCCGATTGCAGAGTTCACAAAGATCAATAAAGCGCCCAGCGCGATCTTTCTGAGGTGGCAGGATGGTTGCTACGCCATCGATGCGGACAAGGAATTCGATAGCGGGAATGTACTGATGCTGTTGGGCAAGTCCTTGGAACTGCTTCTCACATTGCCGAAAGACGAATACGAGAAGTACCGCAAGAGTGATCCGCGGATGGTGCCAGAAGAGCAACGCCTGGCACCGGAGAGCTATCAATACAGTACGATGGGTGACTTTTTAATGCGATCCCAGCTTGACGCATATGACCCTCGGTTGCCTGGTAATGGCACGTTCGATCTCAAGACCCGCGCGGTGGTTTCTGTGCGCATGGCGTCTCACGACCATGAGCCAATGACTGGGTATGAGATCTACGGCAACCACGGACGGTGGGGCTCCTACGAGAAGGAGTATCATGACATGGCGCGTGCTACAATGCTCAAGTATATGCTTCAGGCTCGTATGGGTATGATGAACGGAATCTTCGTGGCATACCACAATGTCAAGAGAATGTTCGGATTTCAGTATATCCCCATCTCTGAAATGGACAGGATTCTTCACGGACAGCCCGACACCTGCCTTGGAGATCAGGAGTTCAAAGCCAGTCTGAAGATCCTGAACGATCTCTTGAACAAAGCAACAACAAAGTATCCGGAGCAGTCTTTACGGATTCACTTCGAGACAAAGCCTGCCATTGGTGAGACGCCGGCTGAGCTGCACATGTTCGCCGAGCCGATGAGCGAGGAAGAGATCAAAAACATCCAAGACAAGCCAAAGGAAAAAATTGCGGAGTTCGAACGGAAGATCATGGGCAAGGAGGACGTTCAAACGGCCGACGAGACGGATAATACTGGAGAGGAAACAGGGGAAGGCTCTTCCGAAGTATCCTCTGCAGGTTCTCGTCAGCCTGGAGACGATGCTACTGCACTCGCTCGCAACAGACTTGACTACAAGTCGACTGATACGCCTGCAGACAAGCCATTCCTGAAAGAGGTGCAAGACACCCAGACCAGTGAGCTCAGGCCTCTGTTCTATGCCCAAGTCGTGGTCCAATCGCGAGTCAACGGTTCCATACCAACTGAAGGACGTCCTCAGAACCTCAAAGCCAGCGATACATGGGAGCTCGATTACCTCATTCGGGAATCTGAGGTCTCAAGACACGTGTGGGCGTTGTACGACGACACCCGTGCAAGGCGAAAGGCGGCGTTGCACTTTGACCGAGAGGAGGCGGACGCGGCAGATGGCGAGGGCGAGGGCAAGGTCAAGGAGACAGACCATTTCATCGAATTCTTGAAAGACATGAGTAGGAAAGGAGGGAAACTTCGCGAAAAGCAGGATCTGGCAGATGCCGAGAGCGGTCAGCCGGTGGTGAGAGTTGACGAACCACTGCCCCGTCACCGCGAGAAGATTGAGACGTTGGAAGACTATCTTGCATGGATGTACAAAAGGGAGCAAGCGTAGACGGTGTACAGCCTTCAGCGAGGATTGTGAAATGTACGATAATTGCATAGCGCGGAGTCGGTACGTGGAGTGAGAGATGCTGATGAGCATTGATGATGTAGTAGCACGACTATACGAGCAATAGCCCTGTGGAGGCAATGCATGGCGAACCACCACGCTCTACCGTGGTTCGTGGTTCGGGCTGTCGGCACTCTTGGCATCCACCTATTCCAGCCGCGAGGGTCCCCAAAGTTTAGCGCGCACAACGCGTGACGCCGTGTGCCCCTGATGATGATGGCGGGCACGATGGCCTAATTTCCATTGCGCACGTTTCGCAGCCAAGCACAATTTCGCGAGCCGTGTTGTGTGCGCGTGAGGAGGCCAGGAGAAGACAAGACAAAAGCGCTGCATGTGCGCGAGCGGCAGTCGTGCGAAACTAGTGCCAGCGCGATTCAGACATTGCCTTTCGCGACACCACCCTTCAGCCCTGCAGCCAGCCAACCCGGTCGTCTTCCCGCATTTCGAGAAGGTGGAGAGCAGGGCTTCACTCACGAGCAACACGCGACACAGGGAGGAGCGCATGTTGGACTTCCGTATACCACCCTTCCCTCTCCCCGCGACGCAGCCGCCTCCGCTACAAATCATGCACCATGGCCGAAACTGCCTCCCCGCCCCCGAACGCGCCCTCGCGCTATAGATCGCAACGCCAGCGAAATGCGCCCGTCGAAGGAGACTCCGTGGTTCCGCCCCTCCCCAGCTCTCCGGGCGCGGAAGACAGCGAACTCGTCCGCAGCAAATCGCGCTACCACCGGAAGCAAGCCCCCGCCGCGACAACGACCACCTCCCCCGAGACAAGGCCGGTGACGCGAGACCAGCATGGCGAGACGCCGTCGCGGTACCGCAGCAAGCACCGCAGTCCGCCATTGAAGCCACTCTACCAGGAGCAGGTCGTGCAGGCTCCACGACTGCAACAAACGAGAACTACTTCGAGCGAGAACAACACCAAGACACGACACATAACCACACCTCCAGCAGGACTGGGCGCACAGGATTCCAGACACTTCAGCAGCAGCGGCGATGAGCGGGACTCAGACGCAGACAAGCGACAGCACTCCAGAGACACAGCCCCTAAATCGAGACACAGCGACCAGCGACAGCCCATTCCGACCTCAGTTCCAGCTTCAATGCCCTCTCCTACGGGTGAGCTCTTTCCACGCCCCATGGAAGTCGAACCTCCTAGGGGTGACGGTCCACCACAATCAGGCCAAATAAGAGCAACGAACAGCATGGCCGATATGTCGCATTATAGCGACGAGGACAGGGGGTGTTTCGGTGGCTTGTTCAAGCGCAAAAGAGGCGATATGGCAGTACCGGCAGTAGAAAAGACCAGTTCCGCTTCACCTGCCGCTGCGAAATCTCATGAGCCAATCCGTCCGGGAGGAGGTGGAGTGGTGCCGGGCATCGATGCGCCCAAGTCGGCAGTGAATGCTGGCGATCGAAGAGTTCTTGTGGAGTGTCAATCTTCTCAGAGATGGTTTGCCGTGACGCCGGAGACCACATCAGTGGACATCATCAAGACTGCAGCCACTGTCATGTCTGAGCGCATTGAAGTCAAGTCTGCATTGCTGGTTGAAACGTTCAAAAGCGTGGGAGTCCAACGTCCCCTCCGGCGATACGAGCAGATCAGAGATGTCCTTAACAGTTGGGATGACGATGCGCAGAATAAGCTTACACTGGTGGACCCGGGATCGGGCACCATTGAGCCAGAATTGACGATAACTGGGGCGCCGAAAGAACGACCTGAAGGCGATACTTGGCCACTCATGTGTTCAACCAGACCCGGAAAGTGGGAAAAGCGCTTTGTGACGTTGAAGCCTGAAGGCCAGATAGTTTCACACAAGGATGCAGACAAGCAGAAAGACCTGATCAATGTATGCCATCTCAGCGACTTCGACATCTATACTCCCACTACGGAAAGGAAGAAAGGCAAAATAAAGCCGCCTAAGAAGTATTGCTTCGCAATCAAGAGCCAGCAGAAGACTAGCATGTTCGAATCCACACAGGACTTCGTGCATTTCTTCTGCACGGGAGACCCAGTGACGAGCGATAACTTTTCAAAGGCCGTGCAGAGCTACCGCAGCTGGTATCTGGTCAACGTGCGCGGCGTTGGTCAGAAGGAGAAGCCGATCACAGCAGCTCCAACTCTTCCACCGCTGACTTCGGGAGAGGCCAATAACCGTAGCACAAACACTGAGCACAAGAAGAGCCATCGTCCGCAAGAGTCTATGGAGTCGCACTATCAGCTCGGTTCTTTCAGGCCATTGATGGATGCGGAAGCCTTCGAGAAGCGTCGCTCATCGGGAGGATCAGAAACAGGCATGGCGGGCTCAGGGGGCTTCACAAAGTCTGCGAACCAATTTGATACTAGCGTTCCGCTCGAGAAGCGAAGCAACACTGTCAAGCGATCGCATCCGCCTGGCGCCATGGCGAATCGTGGCGTGCTTGCTGAAGACGAGCCATTGGCAAATCTGGGCCGAAGCGCATCTGTCAGTAAAAGAAGACCCTCATCGGACCAGAAGCGGATTGACAGTTCTGACTTCAAGGACACCGGTCTTCTCAGGAGGAATTACTCCCAGAGACGAAAGGAGAACGAGCAGCGTGAAACAGCCTTCACAACAGGTCCCAACTTATTGAACGGCGGTCTGATGGGTCGCGACGACTCATTCGGCAGTGGCGACGGACTGCAGAGAAGGACGTCCACAAGGAAGCACAACAGCAATGGCGAACTCAAGCGTTCCGGCTCAACTCGCGACCATCATCGAAGTGGTGGGCATGTGCGTGAAGGCTCGGTCGAGCTTGGGAGATCAAGCTCAAGGAGAGAAAAGCCGAAGCCTTTAGTGGATCTCACACCCGCGTACAAGGAGCCACCTCAACACAAGAATAAAGGAAAGGGACACAAGCCCGATCGGCTTGGGAATGGAGGACTGATTGAAGCCGCCACGTCACCTGAGGATCCGCTCAACATACCACAGGGCACTGTCTTCAGACACACGAGCGGAGGTCAGCAAAACCAAAGAGTAACATCTGGACAGCAAAGTTCAGGACTTATCGATTTGACGCCTCAGCACAAAGAGCCAATACACCACGCACGTAAAGGCAGAGGCTATGTTCCGGAGAGTGGCGGCCATCCTGGCGGTCTCGTTCACAGTGCCTCGACGCCAGAGGACCCTCTAAACTTACCACAAAACCACGTCTTCCGCAGTGCGCCAGAAGGCCGAAGCACGTCAGGGGGATTTTCGCAACCTCAAGCCTCGCAGTCCCTACAACGAGGTCCATCGGTCCGTAAACCTCAAGCAGAAGCATTCACGGGCGAAGGTCTCCTCGCTTCTGCTGCCAACCGACAAGGCTGGGGTACGAGCGATAAGGGTCGAGGCGTGATTGATGGAAGCCGCGCGGGAGGCAAGCCTTTGGTCGATATTAACTATGACAGCAATTACGCAAAGGGCACGCTGTTGAATAAAGTCGAGAAGTCACAGGGCGGTCCTGTGCAAGCCCCCATTATTGATCGGGAGAAGAGGGATGAGGTGGATATCAAAGTGGGAGAGAGATTTTGAAAAGAGGAGGGCACTTGTCTTCGTTTCTGTTATTTTGCATTTCGTGCATTGCTTATCAGCGGCAGCGAAGTTTTTTCTTTCTCCTTTCATTTCATCTGTTGGGGTTGGCATGGCCATTCTGCGAAAGAGGAGGGGCAGGCCAGTTTTCAGGGGTTCTCTTTGCTTCCTACCCTTTTTGTTCCTCGATACTAGCTCTCGTACATGGAGGTCTCTTTCCCAATGTTTGAATATACTCAACGGCAGTAAATCTGATACCCAGTTAGGACAAATTTGGCATATAGCAAAGATAATGCTTACTTGCTTGCTCAGAGATAGAGAGTTGGAAGTCGGTTTTCGCGCAGTATCAGGAGAATTTTCTGACAGGCGTGTTATCACAGAACAGAGAGATGCATGGCGAGCGACCTACGAGGCGAGCGACCTACGACCTACACTCACCTACCTGCCTCTCCCGGGAGCGACTGGGACTTTCGAACCGGTGAGCATTGCTCATACCCATCGAAGCTTTTACGACACATAAGATTGCAGGACACAATAGCGAGCCATCTTCAATGCTCGATGTACATTCAAGCGGCACGATACGAACAAGAATGTTCTACACAGACCTCGACGCTACGACCGGTTTCAAGATGTAACCCAAGACTATTTTTGACCTGGTGTTGCTTTCGAGACATGTGGGCCAGCAAAATGGCTCGGGATCTGTGGAATGCTCGAACTATGAATAGAATTTTCTACATTCCTTTTGCACACGAGGTTTGGGGGCCAGAACACGTTGGTGAGCATGTTCTTTGTGCGAGGAGTTGACAAGGTGGGTGGCTGGATATTCACAGCGAGGTTGGAAGTGATATGGGTCGAGAACAATTGAGGATGAAAACTACGCACATTGCTATCGCAGAGACCTAGCTTCGAAACCAT
>JAASLG010000072.1:0-49337 GCA_013365235.1 Cercospora sesami
GGCGGACACCAATGTTACGAACTGCATCGTGTCGTGCGCTGCTCATGACAAACACCCATTCGTACTGCGCTTTCCACGAGCCAAAATGCAAAACAAGTGCTGTAGTATTCGCACAAGCGAGCATTGTTGGCTGAAAAGGAGCACGACTGAATCACGTAGACTACAGGTGTACTGCACGACCAGCCGACCGAGCACGCGAAAACGCTCTTGGGAGATCGAGACACAATGAGCGAGCGCTTGAACAATGCTCAAGGTTACACTTGCAAAGATATGAGAGGCAGGCCGGGTAAGTGTCACACGGTGTAATAAGCAGGACAGTAATCAAGCTCGGAGGGTCCATACCGAGCTCCTTGCATTGAGGTCGCACAAGTATGCGGTCTGATCACCACACTCCACCTCGCGACACATTGCTGCCTGCATCGCATTCTATTTGAGCCTCCAGGACCGCAACCGTATGTCTCTTCCCATTATCCTAACATTCAGCATCAGCGAGAGGTTCGCCATGATCACGAGACATCAGCAAGCGCAGCACAACGATGAAGCTTCAAGGTGACGAATTGTGTCCTGGGGGTATAGTATCTGGCTGATTAGGAGTAGTGATTTCAAGGTTGCTGAGCCTGCGAACAAGCACAAAACTTCGTTCCTAGATCTGTCAGCCGAACTACGGAACCAGATTTACCGCCTCTGCTGATAGCACGAAAGCCAGTACACGTTGCCGGCAATTATCGTGATTTCAGCATAATCGGGTATCGCACGTTCTCGTGTTCGTCAAATGGAAAGCGGGTGAACCCATTCGCCCCAGGACTGCTAGGATGTTGCAAACAAATCAGAGACGAGTCGATCTCGATCCTTTACGGCGAAAATGCCTTCATTTTCCGAAACGCGGAGCCGGCGCAATTCTTCTTCAACAAAAGACCTCATGCATTAAAGCATATCCGATCCGTCAGCATCTCACCCGGAAAGTGTCAATCCAAGACTGATGTGAAGCGTCTACTCACCACACTCAAGGGTGCACCTAGGCTTCGTGAGCTGACTCTCGGCTTTGACGCAGATCTCAGAATTGGACAAGGTCGTGGAGTGAAACATTACGACGTTGAGGGAGCTGCGAAGGTGTTAGGCCCCTTGATACGTCAACTGTGGAGGCAGCGCAAGGACGCTGGTAAAAATGAGGTGCTCAAAATCATTCGATGGTCAATAGAAGACGACAGGAAATATCCACTTTGCCCGCCGGCGATTCGCGAGCAAGCAATCCAGTTCGGAGCTGACGTAAGGACTCGCCTTGAGAGAACCTTGAAGTGAATAGTGTATTGAGAATCAAACACAAGGCGCAGCTTACAACTTACTCACCGCAATCAGTGTCTCTTAGTCATCCACTACAACCCACGTTGTTCAGCAGTATCCACAACAGATCTTAACAGCGCCTGAAAGCTATGGCTATACTGATGTAACTTCGAGCAGTCCTGCGAGTTGAACTTTGTCGGCAGTTGGGACAAGATTGAGCATTGACATGAGCGGAACGAGAATACAATCGCAAAGATCAATGCAAAAGTGTCAGACATGGGGGCTGTAAAGAAACGGCACCTCAAGCCACAACACGTTTCGCTTCATGGTAGCTGGACACCCGATTCGATCTTGAGTTATTCTTTGAAGAACTACTAGCGTTCAAGTGAGCGCAAATGCAATCTCACAAAGGTCTGCATGTGATTTCTTCACTTCGTTTCACCACGTCTGCTTTGGAAGTCGCGCCTTCCATTGAGCCAGAGTGACTCTCCAGAAGCAGCAAGTCCGTCGCTCAACACCACACAACCATCGACATCAACCCACACGTCACTATGAACGCAATGAAACGAAAAGCGCAGAAGCTCGCTTCCAGGTGACTGGCGGATCCACACTCGAACGCATTGCCTGGCTAACGAGAAGCAGCTCCAAAATGCCGGCACAGGTGGACGAAAGCAAGACCTCGTTTCTGGATCTACCAGCCGAGCTGCGAAACGAAATCTACCGCCTTTGCCTGCTTGCGCCAGGGGCCATGCATTTCGTTGAACTACATCGAATTCGCATGATACGCATAAAGAAGCGGTACACCATTGCTCGCACGTGTCAGACACTTCGCACTTTAGGTCTGCTGCGCACCTGTAAGCAGATCAACCAGGAGGCGAGATCGATCTCTTACGGCGAGAATGCGTTCAGATTTAAAGACGAAAAAGCGGCGCAAGCGTTCCTGCCGCGAATTACTCACTCAATGGTCCATATTCGCGATATGAGTGTCGGCTCCGGACACAGACCGAAGACCAACTTTGCGCGCCTTCTCATTACACTCAAACGCGCCGTCCGGCTGCGCAGTTTGACACTCGACGTTGGCATGAACGGCCGCGGTCTGGGAATCTACGACGACCAGGAGGCTGCGAAAGCGCTTGGACCACTCACGCGATTTCTCTGGAAGCAGCGCAAGCCGACCGAGAAGATCGAAGTTCTTCGAATCATTCGCTGGAGAGCATATGGATGGTCCGGAGACGCCAAGCGGCAGGAATACGACGATACAGCTGCCGACTACGAAGCGAGAGTAAGAGCGATCCTGGGGGAGACTTTGAAGTGAGAAGTAGATCGTGGCGGAAAGTGACTGCCTTGGTTGGGTCAAAGAGTCTCGCAGAGAGGATTGGGACGCGACATGACGATGAGCATGAGAGAAATCAGAACTCGCAGCAACATTAGCAACACGTCATCACAGCAACGTTGCGACTTCGCCAGGCAACTGGCAAACACAGAAATGAATCGACAGGCGGGAGAGCCAGTTGCTCCAGTACGAGCGCCTGTGGGTACTAGTGGCTGAAAGTATTCAATTGCGTCAAAATCAGTGTCATGTACTTCAACGTGCATAACTTCACTTACTCCATTATCGCACCCCCTTGATGCAAAGACGCAGTGAATGAGTGTGGCTCAGTAAAGCTTCCACTAACCCACTTGCTCAATCTCTCCAGCCCAACGAAGTCTCTGACAGACACACTGAATTTTGGATCTCTCAATAATCCGCTGATACGTAACTGTACGCTACCACACGCTATGCAAGTACGCCAATTACACGAGCGCAGCAACCAACCCAGAGCCAAAAAGAAGTCCTTTTCAGATGGCGAAAAGCTTCGAACGGCCTCCCTTTGCCTCGCCAAAACACCTGGCGCAAATAAGCACTGTCGAAATCTTTGTGCTTCGCTCCCAAAGAATCACACTTGGTATCACTAGAATCATACACACTCCAAAATCAACGATCAACATTGGCGAGGGATCACATGACAACCTATCACAACGCGTCAGTACAACTTCCTGGATCCGATGGAGTGGTAGGATAAGACTTACACAATCCTTATCCTGATTATGCGCAGGCACGCCCATCTCCTCGAACGTCTTCGGTCCTTTCCCAGGCGGTCGAGCAGCGACGGTGGCAGCCGGTGCGCCTGACGCTCCAGGTTTCGGCGTCCCAGTTTTACTAGGCGGGAGAGCTGGACTCTGTATTTGCGGTGGAGTGGGTGCACTGCCGCCTTTACCGCTGCCAATAGGCACACCTCCTGCATTCGGAACCTTTCCGACCGCGCCTACAGCGGCAGATGGTGGCCTCGCAGAAGGCCCGGCAGGTGCGGGTTTTGATGCAGCTCCATAGGGTCGTCGATCATCAGAGCCTCTTCTTCGTCGTTCGGGCTTCTCGCGCCATGTCGGGTCCACGGTCTGAGGTCGCTCTGTGTATGGTGCTTGATATCCAAGACCTACGGCTTGCTGTTGTGGTTGTGGCGTTGAAGCTGGTGCTGCAGGCGCCCCAGGGGGCGCTGTCTGTTGGTGTTGGAGATGGCCAGGTCCTGGAGGGGGCATACCGTTCTGAGGCGGCCGTGACTGCAAGCCAGCGGGACCCGACGTGACGCGGCCACCCATGCCAGGTCGAGCTCGAGGATCGTTAGGGTGTAGCCCTTGTCCATTGTAATGTCCAGACGGCGCAGACGATTGTCGCTGATCAATAGGATGTGGTTGCGCGGTTTGAGGCCGCAGTGGAGCAGGCGCAAAGTTGGCTTCGGAATACGGTCGTTGTCCACCTTGCGATGGATTCTGCAATATCGCAGGATTGATCTGAAAAGCAGAGCTGGGACGATCATAGGGTGCTGCACCGACTGTGGTTGCTGGACGTTGCGGAGTCGCGTTGAAGAAGCCGCTCGTGGGTCCACCGCCGATTCGTGGAGTGCCAAACTGTGACGGAGGACCATCTGCCATTGGATATGGAGCAACCGAAGCTGGTCTCACATCGACCTTGGGCGGGCCGTCATCAGTAGGGTAGGGCGTTGTCCCTCTTGCAGGAGGCTGTACAGCGTTGTAGCCATTCGAATATGGGGCATAGTTCTCTCCAACAGTGCCTAGTGCGGGCTCCTGTTTTTGTCGGAATCGATCTGGCCGTTGTCCACGCATAGAGCCATGAGTGGATCGAATCCTGTTGATTGCCACATTCTCATGGTCACGCTTGTTCAGCACCTCTTTCTTCTTCAGTCCCTCGATTCGTCCTTTCGCGTCTCCGTTCCCGTGCTTAGCTGCTTTGTCGTACCATTCCATCGCCTTTTCGAGGCTCACCGGCACATGCATCCCGATTTCGTTGAAGTATCCCAGCGCAAACTCTGCAGTCGGCAACCCTGTAGCTGCAGCCCGCTCCGCGTATGTGTAGGCCAGCTCTTCATTCTTCGGGAATAAGCCTTCCGAGCCAACCAAGAACCACTTACTCAATGCCATATCCGCGTCTGCCTCACCTTGTTTTGAGGCCAAAGCGTTGTAGTGCACCGATAAAGCCGGGTTGAACTCACAGCCCAACGATCCCAGCTCGTATGCTGATCCCATCTTTGCCTGTGCCTTTGCGAACTTCATGTATGCCGCCTTCTCGATGTTTATTTTTGCTTGTAATTCGTCAAGGGCCAAGTATTGCTCCGGTACTTCGATCTGTGGTAGCTGCCTCGCCAGCAGCATTCCGTATACGTAGGCACCCTGAGCAGCATTTTCGTCCGCAGCTTCAGCAGACTGCTTGATCAGCGAGATGCCCTTTGCCCAATCCTGTTGTTGCCCATGCTGTCCTCGCAATGTCATCATGCCTAGTCTGTAGCACGACGCTGCGTCCCCCGCATCCACACCTCGGTGGTAATGCCGTAGAGCCTTGACTGGGTCATTGTACGATTCGTATAGCATCCCAATCCTGTACTCCGCCCGCACATATCCCCGATCTGCTGCTCTCGAATAGCATCGAAACGCCTCCTTCTTGTCCTCACGCTGCCCAAAACGCCCCCACTCCAGCCACATGCCCCGCAGGAACTCTGCTCGTGGGTGGTGTTGATCTGCGAGAAAGGTGACAATATTCATGGCATCCGTCTTGAGCTGGTGCTCTATCCTCGGTGTAGATGCACGTGCTTGTTGAGGCTTCAACGCTGCCAATCGTTCCGCCTCGTCGGAGCATACTCCAGCATATAAGAGGGCGTCTGCTGCCCATGCCAGCTGCATTTCGGGATCATTCGAGTTGAGCACCGGAACTCGCGCATTCTCAAGCCGCGCCTCGAGCTCATCGTCGGACGGAGGCACATTGGGAGCAGGATTGACCAGTTTCGGGAAGGGTGAGAGGTGGGGTAGGTCGTTCGCGCGACTGTTCAAGTCCAAGTTGTTTAAGCCCTCGCTGATCTGGTTCGACATTTCTGGGTTGATCCTATGTTGTCACGCCAGTCAGCCACATATGTCCTTCGAGGCATGCTTCTTTGTCTGCTCTTGCGGGAATGCGGCGAATCGTCCTGGTCCTCGTCGATAACAATGAAATGGCTCGTGAGGACCACGCGATATGCACGGTGATTTCCCCACCAAGCATAACTCTCGCAAGTGGGCATCATACCTTTGCGGCTCCGGCTGCACCAGAGGTGGGCTGACGGGCGGCATGTAGAAGTCATCGTTCCCGCCCGGCACGAACGTCGCACTCATGTTGTCGTGCGGATAGTGGTGAGAGTATGCCATCGTCCAAGAAAAGCGCGCGCCGGTTGGCGCGGGCGACTATATCTCGGTGGAGAATGGGAATCGTACAGACTCAATCTCGCCGACTGCCTTGGCCGGCTGCTGTGAGCCCCTCGTTGCGCGGGTCGGTGGGTGGGAGGTTAGCGAGACTTCGTCACCCACAATCTGAGGGCGCAGTGTCTCTTAGCATGTGTACTTGGCGGTGCATGGACGAGCGCGCGAGCGGTTGGGAGCGACAGTATGAGCGAGATCCCGGGAGGTGAGCTCCACCGGGCAAGGCAACTGGCAATGAAGCTCATCTCGCTGCTCCGCACGTGCCAGCGTATTCGCGTCTGCTGCTGCGACTGACGTACGTACCTCGCCAATAGCCCCAAGCCAATCCTCGCCGTCTCGCGAAACCGGCACAATCAAAGTCGATGCAGACGTTTTGGGGGCGGGCATGCGAACTATACGTCTGCGCGTCCTTCTATATTTGTCTGGCGCCGTCGTCGACCGTGCTGACAAGTTGTGCGCGTAGGATCTCACAGCACCGCACGTTATGCTAGTGGCTGAAGCCCAACGCTGTTGTCTTTGCTGCGGCTGGTGTTGTCTCTGAGCACAGCCTCCTTTCTGATCACCCACCGCGCTCGAGGGAGACACGACAAAAGGTCACCGAACGCGAAACTACATCGAGGACAGCGTATGCCTGTCGTACTGCGACTGCCGGAAAGCTTGTTCCACCATCTTGCATACGGCCATCTGCAGTCAATCTAGCGCGAGGGTCATATAGCTGCGAGCTGACTACTCCTGCAGCTCACTAACAACGCTATGGATTACGGTAGCGTTGCGCATCGAGGCACAGTACCTTCTCGACCGCAGCAAGGACGGCGGCATGGTGTGGCATGAAGCTCCCACGTGCTGCCCAGCGAAACCACGGATGCATGGCTGTCTCGCCACATCCCTCGAGACGTTCTGCATATGCACTTTCTCGAAACCAAGCCATCGTGTCTCGACCAGACGCACCTTCTTGCGCCACCGACACACATGAAACAGGCACGAAAAATTACACGCCACGTGCAAAGGGTTTCATCAGATCGCTTTCCTTCTTCACCTCGTAATTGATGCTTCTTGGTGCAATCCAAGACCAGAGAGCTGGAACTCCAGTCCATTTCACATTATCGGAGGCGCTCTTCTGCTCCACAATACACATTATTCATTCATTTTGCAGTTGTCATTTGCTCCACCAGTAGCCGTTGGCGCCTTTTAATCTCACGTTCATCTTCTTGCCACCACCAATATGGCCATTGGTGATCGGCTGTCCGTTCATCTGTCCGTGCTCGACCGGCCTCTGCTCCGTCAAAAGCTGCCATAGCTCGCCGATTGTTATTCGCTTGACAGGGAGCATGCTGTACTGCAAGCTGTAAAGGTTTTTGCGATGTATGGGAGGAACAAACTGCCCAGACACCAAGCACAAGAACACTCTCGGCAAGAGATAATGCTTGCGAAGTCTCTGTCCAAGCTGTGCGTATTGCGAGAATGTCTGCGAGAGAGGAAGGGGAATGGACTGCGGACAGGTTAGCTAGGTCGACCGGCATCGGGGGGAAGATGCTACCTTGAGTTTAATGTAAGATGTTGGCGCCACCTTACCCACCTCAGCAAAACTCTCAGAGGCCGACGAAACTATGCGCCGAGGATATTGCAACTCGAACTGAATACCTCCAGGCAAACGCCGGGAGTCCTTGACGCGGAGCATCAAAGCAAAAAGTGGGAAATGGTTCAGGCACGCCAACCACGTGTCCAGCGCGGCCTTGAGCGCTATGATGGCCATCCTTGCCCCGGCAAATGTCGCGTAGAACACGGCAACCGTCGGCAACAAGAAGAACAGGAGGGTAAACAAGATCGTACCCAGGAGGAGCTGATCGAGATCGTAGTCGCAACTGTCGATGCGACTTCTCAATATGTTTCGCTTTTTCCCGCGAAAGAGATGGAAGAGCGATATGATGATTGTTAGTTGCCAGTTGTAGATGCGAGCCGAGGCAACGTAGAAGCAGTAAATGTGCATGGTCAACACAGAGAGCAAGTCTGAAAACATCGAGATTGGGAGACTGGCACCGGCAAAGCTGGTGATGCCGATGATTCGGATCAAAGAAGGCAATGCCGGCCTTAGCTCAGTCATGCAGCCATTCCAGTATTCAATGACCCAGAGGAAGAGGTCACCAAGAAAAGTCGCAAGCTCGTTGTTGAGTTTCAACCCAGCGGGATAGTCCATGAGCCAAGTAAGCATCTGTTGAAGGCCAGCTACCGAATACTCGGCCAAGGTGGTGTCAAGCAGATAGGCCACATAGTCGACATTCTCAACGATGTAGGACCCCAGGGCAATGCCAATGATCACATCATTCGCGACAAGCCACAGCGAATTGAAAAAGCGGATGTAGTCCGGATGACTGTTGGTAATGCTCTCCCAATCATTGCGTCTCCGGTTCAACGTAACGTATTGATCAGGCCAGTAACAGAACTGCTGCAGGCGGATGTCGACTTGCTGCGCAGTAGCCGAGATGTCCTTCAGGGCCGCTTGCCCAAACGGTCGCCAGTCCAGCAGGGAAAGCAAGACCTCTGCTGCTATTCGGAGCACCATCAGGTATAGCACAACCACTTGCCTCAAAAATGGCCAGATGTGATGCCGGAATGATCTTTTCGATTCCAGCTGCACATAGTCCCAGAAATTTGTTGCCGACTCCACCACTCTTTCTCCCACACTCATCGCGCGCTTCGTCCGCACACCGACCATGCCGATGTTGGACTGCAGCAGAGCGTCCAACTCAGCTGAACAATTGATCTGTACAACGATATTGTTCAATGCCATCTCTTTCTCGGATCGTGGATGTCTAATGACACTGTGCTGCTTCAATTTCTCCACAAGGCCCGCCTTTTTCTTCCTGGCGTCTGCTTCGTCTTTATCGATTCGATCGAACGAGGAATCACCGCCGTGCGGCCCGCTCTTATCCACGAGCGCAAGAGAAATTGGCGTGAGGGACAAATACTGCATCCTACGTGGGTCGGGTCTGTCAAAAGTGATGATCTGGAACGTGACCGAGGCATGTTCGTAACGTTCGACTCGTGGTGTTGCGCTCTTGGGCACAATATGCAGACAGAGCAGCTTTGGATCGAAGATTGTGCTCGCGGGTTCGATGTTGAGTGTTCCGAGGACCTGCAATTGCTGGTTCCCACAGTGTGCTACGAGCTTGTCGATCGAGTACGGGCTACCGCGAAAAAGTGTTCGCATGCGCAGCGCATGTTCTACGTTGCGAGGCTGGTATCCTGTCAGCGCGACTACAATCGACGTCTCGCCCGCCAAACCTCACCTCCACGCCTTGCAGGACGGCTACAATGAGCACGTCCAGGTCTGAGTTCCTCCATCCTACAAGTACTCCCGGGATGTTATCCCTTGGCGCATCCGAGGGCCAGAATACGCGCATCAACCCATGATTGTGGCTGGGCATGCTCCCATTGCGGGCGCTCTTTGTGTCGAAGCAGAGTCTAAAATGATCCTCGGCGTCTCAGCTGTTCGCGCGCTGATATGCTGGCTTCCGGGGGTCGAGGGTGCTGAAGCTTCGTATTAGATCGATGTCTTCGCGCGCTGCACACACCACGGAGACTGACAAGCTCGGCTTCTCTGGCGGCAATGCGCTCGATGGGGATGAGCACTAGCACGAAGAAAATGGACAGTACGGCGAAGCCTTTGGCAGCACGTGTCTGTGGAAGTTGTCGTTAGCCACGGTGTTGCCCAGCGGGGCCTGCTGCACCTACAATCACCCCGTGGTCCCAAGCAAAGATGGCGAGCTCATACAAGCGCGTGACCAGATCCCAGCGAGCTGTGATGTATCCGGCTAAGAAGATGCCGAATGTGAGGACTGAGACGGGGTGCATCAGGCGAAAGTGTCATGCTCGAGGTCGTCGAGGAGGATGCAGTGTCGTTTTCGAGGCTGCGGGCAGACGCCTCGGTGGTGTCTAGCGACGGAAGGTTTGCGCGTGCAATAGGAGAGCCAGTCGCAAGCAGTCCACGTTCGCGACCAGGCGAAATCACTACGTGCCAGGGAGTGTTGGTCGATCAAGCCGAAGCATTTTCATTATTCCGAATGATGCGAGATCACGCTTTTGTCTTGCCCAAGCAGCGCGACCGCACAGAGCGCGAAGACACGAATTGCGGAAGCGCAAACAAGGTTTCGGCTGCTGTGCCGACGCGGACCTCAGGCCCTCTCCAAAAAATGTTGTCGTGACGAGACATTCTAGTACCGCATCAACGACTTGAGCTATTCACCGTGAATGCACGTGCGAGCTGCCGAGTCGATGAGCGACGCGTGAACAGGACGCGTTTCCTATTCTAATTGCGGTTCGTCGCGAGATCTCGGCCTCGACGTTTGTACATCATCTTCATCGCATATTCGGCGATAGTTATCGCGCGCTGCAGTCCTGTACACCGCTACCTGTCAGCGACAAGTGAAGTCCAGTCCTCATTGCGTATGGTGAGCAGGAAGCTGGGCTTCAGGTAGCGGCGGTCGCAATGGTGGTCTGCAAGTTCTACCAAGAGGGGCGGTGCAGATATGGAGGTAGGAGCAAGTCGCCAGCTTCCCACTCTAAATATGCTAAGTATCCAAATCAGATGGCTGTCGCAATGAACATCCTGGAAGGAGTTCGTTTCAGCAGCCTCAATCCAATCGCTTCGCGCCGCTCTCGAATCAAGGAGGAAGTGGCGGCTTTGGCTCGCGAGGTCGATCAGGTAACGGTGAGACTACCTTCGTTTACATGCACTCGATTCCAGCGATTCATCACCTGCAGCTTTGTGATCAAGATGGAGACGAGTGTGCCACGCCGTACAGCTGCCTGCCTGGGTAGCGCAATCGAGGACTTGCACACAGTTAAGACAAAGGAGCTAACGGTATCGCAGCAGATGACAATCCATACCATCTAGTCACGGACGATATCAGGAACGATGTCACCTACGTGCGAGACAAGAAAGAGGGCGAGCGACCGGCATACCCGTTCGGTGCTTATGGCCCCGGAAAAGGTGCTCCCAAGCAGCTGATAGAAGGTCCGCTGGAGCTTAGTCCCGAGGAACTTCGAGTACAGGCGTATCTTGCGCAAGCAACTGGTACATTGGCACAATTTGTTAGTCTCTCGCTTTCGACTTTTGAAACACGCGTACTAACTGCCAACGCAGGAGGCGCAATATGCGCAGCTGGAGCAATTGATGAACAGCAAGGTGCAAAATATCCTTGCCAACACCGAAGATGCGAAGAGATATGCGGCAGATGAATCACAGCCGAATCGCAACGACAACGTCATCAAACCAGCACCAGGAACGTGGCCCTTGCGGATAGGACAGAATACGAGCACGTCCTCTGGCGGGTTTGGGACGAATTCGAATGCAGCATCTGGCGGGTTCGGTGCCGCTTCCCAGCCTTCGGGCGGTTTTGGAGCCCCCTCGAGACCGACATTTGGAGCAGCTTCTCAGCCTACGTTCAGTGCAGCATCTGGCGGCTTTGGCGACCCTTCCCGGCCTCCAGGCGGCTTCGGAGCCCCCTCCAGACCGACATTTGGAGCATCTGCTCAACCTACCTTCGGTGCACCATCAGCGCCTGGCTTTGGTGCACCATCGGCTCTGGGTCAGAAGCCCAACCCATTTGGCGGAGCCCAGCAGCCAGCTACTGGAGGTTTCAGTGCAGCATCACAACCAGCCTTTGGATCTGCCGGCTTCGGTTCCGCTGCAGCAAGACCTACTCCAAGTCCCTTCGCACCAGTGAACGCACAGGCAAACAATTCTACTCCTTTTGGCTCAACCGCGCAACGTACTGGCGGGTTCGGTAGCCAGCCAGCTCCAGCTCAAACGAACGCTCAAACAGGCAGCACGCCTTTTGGCGGCGCTCAGCCAGCTCAGACATCAGGAGTCGGATTTGGTGCTCCTTCAGCGTTCAGTGCCAATCGTCCATCACCATTTGCGGCCTCTTCGAATCTGGTGAGACCCAATCCATTCGCCGCGAAACCACCCGCACCGGCCGAACCCCCAGGGACCGCGACCTTCGGCGCTAACAATCTCGCACCCGGCACCCAAACACAGAACTTGCCTACAACATGGAAAGCCCATCGCGTCGTCAGGGATCCTAAGAGCGACACTCCTGGCTACCCAGTCGTCGACAAATCAAAGCCAGATGGGAGAGGTATCGAGCGAATCTGGTTCCCGTATGGTCCTCCTGAGATTTCAGAAAAGCTGAATGCCATGACTCAAGCTCCCGCTCTGGTCTACGAAGATCCGAGCATAGGACCGAAGTTGAAAGAGGTGTATGAGTGGGTTTCGCAGAGTGGAACATTTGCTAAAGACGGAGCGATCATCATGCCTGAGATTCCGCCAAAGAGAGAGTGGTGCGCTTTTGAGCTGTAATTGACGAGCCCAGCAAAATAGCAAGCTGTCACGCATCTGAGCTGGGCCGGGGCGAGAGGTCTTGCGCGATTGTAGTAGAGGGTTTCGGCGCGATATACAAGAGAGATTTTTGACCATCAGCAAGCTGAACAGGCGACAGCAGACATGCAATGGCACAATAGAGGGAAGTGCAGAATTGAACGAAATCTTGACGACGGCAGAGCATCAGCTGGAGTTTCTGTTGAGCAGAATGGCACATGAGATTAGTGCGCAGTGGCATCATGCTATATTTCACTTCAAACTTAACCAGAGGCGGCTTAGAGGTGAGGCGCGTATTAGCGTGTTACAGTCCTAAGTAGGTACTTCTCTGCTAGAAACTCCATGCGTAACTCGTAGAGTGTGTACTTCGAAAATGAAAAGACTCGCTCGCTACAATGATTAAAACTATCCACTCATACGGCCTGCGCAGGTGTCTCGTTCTCCGCCACGACTGCAACACCGAGTCCTCTATCGGGCGAAGACCGTACCAGGGCTTCCTGCCGTCTGGCTTTGAGGAAGTCGCTCACGGCTCGGATAAGGATGAACCATCCCACAATCATCAGAACATATGAAAGCCAATCTGTCGTGCTCAATCCGCTACCGCCTGAGCCGGAATCGCCTCCTGTGACCTGTCCGGGATCGAAATCGTGCGAGTTCGGGTCGTCGGGTACGCCATCTGTAGGAGCACCGGGTGAAGGATCGGAGTTCCCACCTCCTATTGTGCTCGCATATCGCATTTGGAAGCCATACTGCACAAGTGTGACGCCCAGTCCAGCTCTTGATCCGTTCTTCGCCGCATGTGTCGTGTGTAAAAGGTATGTGAGTAAAAAGCCGATCAGCTGGAAGGACATGGAGATGAGTGCGTTCCAGATGAAACTGAAAATGCTGCCGACCAATAATCCATCGATGAACACATCATCCGGATTGCCAGTCATGTTGTAGGGGGAGAGAACGGTTGTCTCCCAGTAAGGCGGTGTTGCGTCAGCCGCAGCCTGTTCGTATGTTGGTGGTTTCTCGTCAACGTCATCTCCAGGCCGTGGTTTGGCGTTCAGGTTTGCCCACACTCCGTCGTTCTGCCCGCCACCCACTACCCGTCCATTTGACGAGCCGGGCGCGGCGGCGGGCACGTACGAAGGTATCTCGGTGACCTCTCGATGTGGCGCTTCCGGTCTTCTAGTAGGCGGCGCTGGTCCGGAGGGCCCCTCGTCCCCAAGTATCAGTCGCCTCCGGTCGCGTGTGTCGTCATCATCATCCTCATCATCTGAAGGTGCGCCAAAGGCATCGTCTAGTTCGCGCTCGTCTTCGATCGAGTGGTTGTCCCGTGACGCTCGCCGGGATGAGTTGCGCGATCGGAAAGATGGTGGCGGGGAGTCGGGGAGAGCGATGGGGGCATTCGATGCTACATGGTCGTCTTCATCTGTTCCGGCGACCTGCAAATATGCCATGTTAGTTGTATTCATGTTGGCAGCCTGGAAACCAGGGAGGCGAGTGCCCGGGCGCTTACGTACCCGCTCATAACGCTGTGAGCTCATGGTGGTCGCGGTGGAATAGTCGGAGAGTCTCAGCCCGCGGAGAGATGTCGTAGCGGAGGCGCAGGCGGCGTTGGCAGTGATGTCGGCGGTGTTGGAAGCGTGCAGTGTTGGCGGCGGAGATTAGATAGGTGTTGGCACAGGTGACAGATGAGGCGGAGTCGTCGATGCAAGGATGCCTGAGCCTGGAACCAAATCGCGCCTGCCGCAGTCACGCCACGCCTAAATTTGCAACCAACAACGGCATTGTTGGCTGTGGTCAGATCAGTCCGAATCATTCACGACAACAAAGACCAACACAAAGCCACGCTCATGTCAGTGCACGATAGTGAAGAAGTCACCGAATTGCATCACTCGAGACATCATGGACGATGATGACATACCGTACGCCGTTCATTGTGGGTTCGCCGAAGAAAAACCACTCATTTAGACGCCCAGTCAACTCTCCGCCGACACTCTCGCGGCCCTAGCAGAGTTCCATGCTGAACGCGATGCCAAAGCCAAAGAGTTCGAGGATCTGAAGACCCAGGCGGAGGACGATTTTGCGAATGGCTTGGGCAAGCTCACCATGGATCTCTTCGGCGAGGACTGGAACGCGAGTCAGTTCTGGTACACCGATCACACTGCGGAAGTGCTTGCACGACAGCTGTTGAAAGGCGCCACCGACTCTTCTGCGATCGCTGTTGTGTCCGCCCCCAGCGTTTACGTTGCGCTGCGGAACATCCTTGCTGAGGACGAGACAGCTCCCCGGCCGCAGCTATGCCTGCTTGAGTATGACAGACGTTTTGAGGTGGTAGGGTCGGACTTTGAGTTCTACGACTTTCAGCACCCTCTCCGCGTTCCACCGACTTTGAAGGGGAAGTTCGACCGCATCATTTGCGATCCTCCTTTCCTGTCTGCGGATTGCCAGACCAAGACGGCACTCACCGCTCGATACCTAGCAAAGAGCTGGTCTGATGTTCCCCAGCAAACGCTGCGCTTCATATCCTGCACCGGGGAGCGGATGGAGTCCAACATACTTCGACTTTATGCGAAAATTGGCGTGAAGACGACTACCTTCGAGCCAGAGCACAGCAAAGGTCTTAGCAACGAGTTCAGATGCTATGCCAATTTTGAGTGCGAAACATGGAACTGGCGTTGCGCTTGATTCCAGTCACATGTGCTCTGCGCTCTTCAGATTTGAAAGGGCTGCATTTCCCCGTACCAACAAAAAATGTACCATTGGAATGGCCCTCCGGTCCCTTAACTCCTATCTGTCAAATGCCACCTCTCAACAACTGCGTCGAACCTCTGGTACTGCAAAAATCTTTGTTATTGCGTAACATTCTAATGCCACAGTACTGCATGTGCTTTGACAGTGCGCAGTCTATGCCCGAGATAGACTCCACCGGGCAAGTGATCATTCAGGGCACTGAAGCACTCTGTAGAACTTCATCGTCTGCCCTTGATGTACGCTGGATCTACTGATTCTTAGCAGGCCCCTCTCCTCGCATCGAACATTTCAACATGCACTTGCCGGTCCCGCTTTAGTACCACCTTCCTCATAGCACCCATCACAATGCCGCAAGTGCGCAATCGAAGCATTATCCTGGATCGCAGCAACCGTCCGCGTCCGCGGCACTGCCACTGTCTCACAGCGTCCACAGACGCGCATCTATCACAAAATCTGCAAGAACGGCAGCCCGCGTCATGCTGATCACATTAGTAGCCATGCGCCCGCGGCAGTATAGTGCCGCTCATGGACATTACTGCGTCCTTGCAGCCTCTTTTCGTCGCTTCCAGCAGGCTGGGTGCGCGGGAGGCAGTTCGAATACAGGCTACAAACGGACGGCACTGACGACAGCCACGAACGCTAGTGCCGAGCGGATGCTGACACCCCGATTCGCAGAGGACCGAAGTTACCGATCGGTTGAGCGCACAGCCTGGGAAGAAGTGTAACGACTTGCTATCGCATGCATCAACTTATGCCAGTCTAGGTCGGAGATACCACAGAGAGCCTCCAACCCTCACCTGTCATATTCCAATTCACACCACCCACTGTTACCGCTTCGCGTGAAGATTGCCGCGTTGTGGCACATGGAAACGATCCTGCACCTGGTTATCCGAGGAGGAGTGGCGGGTAACGACTTCCTGCCGCGACTTTGGCGACGAGGGTGTCCATTTACCGGGACACTGGCACTTCGCAAGACTTTACAGTATATGCTGCGGTCCTCGAAGCCCGAGGAATATTGCGGATATGACATCGGGTCCTGCGGGCAACGCCTGGGCGCACGCGTTCTATGCGTTTGAACATGGTCAGCAAAAGCTGACACACGGCGATATCAGCCCACATCCCGAACGGGAAACTGCAAACGTCTGAGAAGCGCTTGTAGCACAACGTTCCGCCAGAGCGGTCGGGCCTGGGAAGTTCCACGGCACATCATGCCATGGTCAAACATACACGTCACACGACGATTTGACAGCGGGTATCGACATTTCTTTCAGGACGAGATGAGATTGATTGCGTATTACGTAGCATGTCTTTCCGATTCAGTAGTACTTTCAATAGAATTTCACATGCTCTGCAGACCCACCCTCCCAGAAGGCCTCCTGCGGACCAATTCGGCCGAAGAAGCTCGGGTGGACTTGTGCGTTCTGAAACGCCTTTCACCCTAGTGCTGTATGCTGCTCGACTCCTGTCCCCCAACGCCGAATGAATATGAGCCAATGTATTGGGACACAGTTTCGAGGTCTTAGCAAAGACGTCCCTTCGCTGATCAAGTGGCCATGATACGCTGGTTGTATGGCCTGTTGCTATCAACGATCAATGGTCCAGTTGCACTCCTGCCAGGGGTGGTCTGGGATTGCGGTAGAACGGGTTTGGCTGCCTTGTCGAATCGAACCTGGAGCTTCATATCCATAAATTCCTTCTCGTGGAAGATGTCAATGGCTCTTTTTGCCTCAGCCATGGAACCATATTGAATGGTGCAGTTCCCCTTGGATTTCTTTGTTGTTTTGTCGATATTGAGGCGGAATTCGAGGATGCGGCCAACTTGGCCGAACCACTTCTTAATATCCTTCTCGCTTGCACTGTAAGGTAGATGGCTCACATACACACCTCGCGCTTCCGTCCGCACGACTCCGTACGTCATGTTGACCGGCACACCATAAGCGTTATATGCCGGGCCAGGCAACGGCGCTGCCTGTGTTTGCCTCTGTTGCATCGCATAGCCTTGCGCCAACGGATCCTGAGAGGTAACCCCGTACTGTGGGATTGGACCACTCATTTGCTGGGGAATCCACTGGACCGGCGTTCCATTGGGGTTGGGAACACTCATTCGTGGACGGGTGTGGCCTGTCGAGAACTGACCAGCAGATGGCAGAACGGCGGGACCGACCGGTGTCAAGGGCTGCCACTGCAACGACGCTGTCATCATTGGTAAAATGCCGTTGACGGCTGGAGGACTTTGTGGACTATGTCCACAGTTGCATCGTAAGAATCGGGCACTGTTAACATTGCTAATGTCCCACAGGTGGACTCTCAGACGGTTGCCCTCGATGACGTCGGTCGCAAGCCATTCTTGAGATGTCAGCGGTTGCACGCCTCAAGCCATTGAAGAGCTTACGATAAAGTTGCATGGCTTCGGACGGCACCCTCACTCTGGCGTAGCCCACGCCTTCACTAGTAGGTCGCCCGTTCGCAAAGACTGCCATATCTGCCCAAAGGCCGTGAGTAGCCCGGTTCTTGATCAGATCCTTCAGGTCGTGCCAAGTGTATCTCGCAGGAAGCTAATCGTGGGTCAGCTTCGAAAATTGGTGCCATGGAAATGTGACTGACCCCCTCGATATGCACGAAGTATGGGCCACTGCTCGGGATCGAACGTGAAGCTGACATTTGCAGATAGCCTCCAGAAGGACAATTGAGAAGAAAAGGCGCCACAGATCTTCAGTGGAAGATCTTCGTATCAGAAGTTGAAAGTGAGAACAATGTATGAAATTGATCGAATTTAGGGTGCTCGGAGGAGGGGTAGGCTAGGCGCTCAGAAGATGAATGAGAATGTACTGGTCTGAGAATGACTTGACTCTTTAAATGCCTCGTTGAACATCTGTGCTCAGAGACAAATCAGGGATTAGCTCTTGACATCTCCATGATTACCCCAACTATCTGTCGCTCTGCAGAATTGATGTGATGTGGCAATGTGGGCCGAATGCACAGCGTGCACAGCGCCTCGCCGTTTGGGTGCGTTCGTAGTAGACGTGCTCGAGCGGCGTAGTAGGTTGGGATTGTAGAGGTCCAGAAGTAGGTCTCGCCCGTTCCCATGCATGAAGGCAATCCCGGTCATTGCTTCGCCCAATGGATGCGAACGTGGGGACGATAGGCCAGTCCGAGCAGCACATCCCGCGAAGACAGATGTGGCTGCATGGCCAGCAGTCTCGCTAATTGCGCGCATTCCGACTGCCCCGAGGGGCAAAAGCGCAGATTCATGGAAGCTTGGTGCAGAATTACCACATATCAGCGTGAAGAAGGAGCGAGGTTCGAATCGGATGCTTCGGCAGGATCGGAGTGGCGCTTCTTTGATATGAATCTGGAGATGGAGATCGGGTCAGATTCGAAGAATGGGATACAAATTGCTAGCTAAACATGTCAACTCATTGCACGACAAGCCTGTTGCGTGTACTTTGATCTAGGCGGATCTGACATGCAAGTTCAGGAGACATTACAGCCTGAAGACAATTCGCTTCGGACTCAAGGATGGGACTTGTGCTCGGCGAGCGCCCGAGGTCCCGTCAACGTGTGCGGCGCCAGGAGGGTGATTTGTTGACCGGGCAATGACGATTTCGAACAAGCGCCATGCAGCACGCACTCTGGAGATGGTGTGAGGCCGTTGTGGGAGCAAGACCGATCGGGACTCGCCAGAACCCAAGCATAGCATAGCCGCGAGTGTATGGAGGGCGTGTGCCGTGCCTAGCACGCTGCTGTGTAACACGCAGCGAAAGGCTGAATCTTCGGCCCCTAACACCCATTCTGCAACCTGATGTGGTGGTGACGACAAGCGAAGCTGATCCAATCTAGGTGGACACGACAAACGAGCACGCGGAGCGGCATTTGATGCAGGTCAAGGGTGGACTATATTGCGCTATGAGTGAGGTGGGCTTTGAAACACGAGGGTTCAGCCACTGCCCGTGCCGTCCGTCCGCCGCTTTCTCCCGCGCCTCAGGCCATCAAGGGACGACACGCATTCACTTTAGCTAAGCGATGCTGGCTGTCTGGCCACGATATCCTCCACGCACGGCACAGCGCCAGGTCCCCAGCCATCGTATTGATTGCCAACATGGACGACGCCTGGTTTCATACTCTGACTGCGGCCCCGGCGGCCAACACGCGAGAGAGGCCGCAGCACACACGCCGGGCCACGCTGCTGCAACAGCCTGTAAGCAGCTCCAGCGCCAATCGCATTGGCTCTTCTGATAGCGAGCTAGGCCGGAGAGAAAGCTGATGTGGCGATAGAGCCCATTCAGGACATACACGAGCCAGACACCGCGTGGACCGGACCCCCGAGCGCCTCCGTAGCTCGCAGAGCTCAGAGTTACAGCGACTTCTATGATGCAGTAACCGCATACAGCCAAAAGGAGGATCAAGCGCGTCGGAAAAACAGCTTGGATACAATACACAATTCCGTGTCTCACCAGGATGTGGAGCTGGATTTCGAGGCCGACTATGCCACCATTGAGGAGCTTCTGCTGAACGAAAGTCATGCCGAGCATCAGGCATACCTTGACGAGCTGGAGGTCTCATATGCGCATCTCGATAACCTACTGGCCTCCACAACAAGCACTCTCGGGCTGCTTTCTACCCTCTCGGACTCTTTCAAGGCAGTAGAGGCACAAACCGAGGCATTTCGACAGCAATGTGAAGAGCTCGTGCTTGAGCAAAGACGTTTGAGTGGTTTAGCGCACGCTATTGACGAGAACGTTCAGTATTACGCGTATCTAGAGCCCATGACGCGAAGACTCAATGCGCCTGGCGCGGCAAATCTTGTCAAAGCCAACGATTTTCTGGACATGTTGTCGAATCTCGATAATTGCTTGGCCTATATGGAGTCGCACCCGAAACATAAAGAGTCCGCCACATACCGAAGCCGGTATCGATTGCTACTTACTCGCGGGCTCACGCTTATCAGGCATTACTTCACCAAGTCGTTGGGTGAAATCGCTGCAGATATCAGCAAGCGCATCCAAGGTGGGCAGCTCAAGGAGGCCACTCATTCTGCAATTCTATATGCGAAGTTCCGTGTGCCTGCTCCGGAACTGAAGAATCTTGGTCTGGAGATTCAGAAAAGAGCGGTTCCCACACCAGACGATGTCGATGCAGGTAGAGAGCCGGAGTATCTCAGTTTGCTCCGCGAGCTGTATCAGTCATACTCAACAACGCGCGGACGACTGATTCTGCCTCTGGTCGCGAAGAAGATGGCAGATCTTGCTGCGGACCCACAGCAAGCAGACGTTGTATCTTTTGCCAAATCATGTCTGAGCTTCGCTCGGGGTATTTGCCTGGATGAGTACGATCTCTGGTTTGAGTGGTTCGAGACCGAGGGTGCCCTGTACGACTTCTTAGAAAGCTTACTGGAGCCGATGTATGATTATCTTCGCCCCCGCACAATCCACGAGACCAAGATGGAAAAGCTATGCGATCTCTGCACTATGATACAAGGCCGCTACATGGAAGTAGACTCGGAGGAAGAGGACGACGTTGAAGACTCTGTCGTCACTCCCTCGACAAATGGCCGCCCCTTGGGGAGGAAGCTCGATTTTGGTAACTTGATCCATCCAGCGCTTGAAGATGCTCAGACTAGACTGGTCTTTCTTGCATTGAATGTGCTTCGAGACAGCATTGAGAGTTACAAACCCAAGCCCGAGGATCTTGACTTTGCACCACGAGCCGCCGCTAATGGAAGCAATGGCACCAAGAAGGGACCAGTTCTTTCTGGTAAACGAAATCCGACAACGCCGTCAACGCCAGCTCCGAGAACGTTAGCTGTGGCAGAAGATGATATCGATGACGCAGAAAGCATGTTCAGCAAACGCTTTACGCCCGAAACTACTGTACCTGGTCAAAGACAGTGGTATCCAACGCTCCGCAAAGCTATTTGGCTTCTCCGCCGCATCTATCGACTCGTCAATAGCACCGTCTTCGACGACCTTGCCCACCGCATCGTCCACTCCACGATAGCCTCTCTACTGTACGCCAGCAACTTCCTAAGCTCCCAAAAGGACAAGTCGCCGCAGGATGGCCAACTCTTCCTCATCGTCCACCTCCTCCATCTCAAAGAACAGATTGTCGCCTTCGACATCGAATTCATCCCGCCCGAAGTCGAATTCGATTTCTCATCAGTCACGAATACCTTTTACGAACTGCGCGATCGCGGGAGTCTCTGGAACCCAGCATCTTGGGTGCGACTCGTCAGCGGAGCTGTGGTGGGCGGAGGTCTTCTCCCCAAAGTTGTCGAAAATATGCTCGATGCCAAAGCCGAGCTCGATGGGCGGTTACGGACGGTTATCAATGATTTCGTCAAAAGCTACGCGAGCCACATTACTGCTCCCGTTGATCCTGCGACAGTTGCTCAGCAGAAGAAAAAGAATGCAGGTAAACAAAGTGAAGGAGAAGGTGGTGATAGCGGCTTCGACGGCATGAAAGCTATCCGTACTGTCCGAGGTCTCGCAGAAAAGGATGTTCCATTACTCCGTGCCAAATTAGAAGAATTTGTGGATGATGCGCGGACGAGAGAGACTTTGGTCGCCGCTGTTCGAGATCAGGTCCTGATGAGTTATGAAGAGTTCTTCGATATTCATAATGATGGTCAAGAAGGAGGCAGGAAGTTGAGTCGGAAAGGAAAGGGACGAGAGGATGAGATCTGGGGCCCGCAACTATTCGGCGAGGCGATGGAGAAGGTTTTCCAGGTAGGGAGGGTTGTTGGGGACGATGAAGAGGACGAGGACGACAGGCGACTCAGTGACTAGACGCAAATTGAACAAAGTACACCGATCATTAGGACGCACAGACGTTATTGTGCTTTCCAAAGTCTTTTGACAGACTGCAATCATAATGTTTGCTTGTGCAAGCGCCGCGCATGACTTGCTCTATTCTCACTTTCTCTGCACAGAGCTATCCTATAAAGCTTCTTCCTCTCATTTGATGAAAAGCTCCAGTCGTGGCTGCCTATTGAGCTGGTTTCACAATTCTCGGACCCCTCAGTTCAATCTTATCCTGCAAAGCGCCCAGCACATCTCTCCTTCTCTGCGACCTCGCCTTGAAAGCTACGATCTCCTCTGACGTAACATCACGCATCTTCTTCCTCGCACTGCCACTCAAGCTTCCCGTGCTGCGTCCCAGCGCGCTACCCCCGCTTCGCCCCAAGGCGCTCGCTCTCAAGCTAGGGCTCGCTCGCACACTAGAACTTGGAGGGGTTTGGAACCTGCTGACGCTGAACATTGCGCTCGCGCCGAGAGCATCTCCATTGGCAGCCATTCGAGGATATTTCTGCGGGGTTCTTCGACTAGGTGAGTCGGTCAGAAGTTTCGAGCCGCCTAAACGGAAGGCAAGATCGTCTTCATAGTCGTCGGCGAGGCGTAGAGCTGCGATACCTCCGGGTAACTGTCGAATACGACTTTCGAGTAGATCGATGTCTCCGGACTTCTGCTGTACCATGGCTGTCATCTTCAAAATTGTGCGTTCAACTGCTTCTACCGTGGGCACAGGAGCGGCCTGGGAAGTTTTGCTATCGCGAGACTGCACTGACGAAAGCTCGGCGCGAAGCATAGTGGCTTTTTCCTCAACCTCTGCTAGAAGCTTTTGAACGTTCTGTAGGCTTGTCCGCAGCTCGCTTTGCTGGGCAGCCGCTTCGGCAGACAAAGGTGCAGCATCACGTTCCGCAATCTGATCAGGATCGACATGCTGTCCTATTTGCCTTCGCATCTCTTTTGTGCGTGTCCGAAGCTTGAGCACCTCTTCTTCGTCTTGCTTCAGTTTCGCAAGCGTTTCGGGCACGTTGAGGAGCTTGCCGTTCTGCAATTGGCGATCAATGTTGTCCATTACACGGCTGAGCTCTCGAATCTCCGCCAAAGTCCAAGCGTCACTGTCGTCCAGGTCCTTGACATCCCGTTGTCCAGGCTTCCTCAATTGCTCGTGGCCTTCGAGCAGAGAGAGAAGTGATCGCCCATTGAGACCGACAGTGTCAATCATGGAGTTCACGTCTCGAAAGACTTTTTCAACCTCTCCTCCAATGCCTGCGGTATCTGCGTCACCCACGTAGTCATGATGTGAGAAAAACTGAGGCTGCTCCTTGGTTGGGACAATCGGGGCCGCGAGTTCCTCTCTTAACCTGTCAGATGCCTCATCTGCCAGTTCTGCTGCTGTCTTCTCTCGAGGCGGCTGCAAGGCTACCACGGGCTTCTCCACAGGCTTGGCTGGAGGCACAGCAGTGGCCTTAATCTGGGGTGGCAGGTTCATAGCGCTCCTTCCGCGTACAGGGCTGGTGACTGAGCGCGGTTGCTGTGCTCTCCGCTGAGGACTGGGCGAGCGAGGACTGTCCTCTGTCTTCCGCATGCCTCCTGGCTGCAGGATTGGACCTGGCGGCAGTTCCTTCGGAGTGTAGCTCTGCTCAAATGACGACTGCGGCGTAGTCGACTTCGTTCTAGACTGGCTCGCCTCTGGCGACTGCGGAGCTGCACGCTCAGGGCCACCTATGCGGGACATGAATTTAGCCAGCCCGACTGGGTCTTCCGGTTTGTGAGGCAGCTCCTCCCCTTCTTCGTCTTCCCCGTCCTCGTCATCCTCATCAGATTCTGCTTCATCGCTCCGTTCTTCATCGTCTTCGGTGCCGTCCTCCTCATCTTCTTCATCATCCCAGTCCTCGCTCCCATCATCTGGTGGTCCTGCTTCTGAGCTTTCTGGGGAGAATGTTTGGCTATGAGTGATATCTGCAGGGGGGCTGCCGGCAATCGGAACGTCCTTGCCAGCTTCTGCTGTATCAGCAGCGCCTGGTGGTGTGCCCAAACCTGCCATGACCTTTTTATGATTGTAAGTGGACGGATCAGGTGGCAGTGGAGCTGCGGTAGCATCAGGTTCGGGTTTTGGCGCTTCTTTCACGCCGGGAGGAGGGGCCATGGCTGCCTGCGCCTTCTTGTAATTGAACACTGACGGGTCCGGAGGAAGGCCAGAGCCGTCGCTCGCTGGTGGCTTCGCCGGCGGAATGTCTTTGAGGGATGTTTGTTTTTCAGTCCCAGGTTCAGCCTCGACTTCGGGCTTCTTGTCGTCTGCGCCGCCCAGGAAGTTGGCACCGAAGAGCCCTGCGCCTGGGTTCTTGGGCATCGGCAGGTCGTCCTTGGCCGTGCCGTCGCCCTTGAATGTTGACCCGAGCTTGAACCCGCCATCAAGTCCAGACAGTCCACTGGAATTATTGGACAATGATGGGGTACCGCCGAACAGGGTGGAAGGCTTGCCAAAGCTGCTTGTCTCATTCGATCCCAACGTGGCAGTCGAACCTGTGGACTGCTGCTGGAAAAGCGAAGGCGTCGACGGCTTACCAAAGGATGAGCTGGAGAATGAGGTACTTGCATTGTTCTGTTGTGTGTTGCTGAACCATGATCCACCAGTGCTTGGATTTGTCGTTGATGTATCCTGCGCTTTCGGGGCAAAGGGGCTTGTGGTACTGGGCGCATTCGCCGCGAAGGCATTCGTACTCGAGAATTTGGAGAAAGGAGATGAAACCGCAGCTGTTTGTCCAAAAGGCGACGAGGCTGTCGTGCTGGTATTGGTCCCGGTTGCCCCCCATGGGCTTGGCTTGTTCGCCCCTAACGCACCAACGCTGCCAAAGCCACCTGTGGTGCCCATCTTTGAGGTCGAGCCAAATGTGGCACCGCCAGGTGCTGGTGATTGAGCGGCTTTGGCGGCCCAAGGAGAACTGACGGCACCTCCAATAGCACTCGCCATGCCAAAAGCAGCCGGACCTTGAGCAGGTGTCGCTCCCGGGGTCGAAGGCTTGCCGAATGCGGGAGCCGTGGTCTGCGAGCTCACGGCTGGGGTCGATGGTTTGCCAAAAGCACTCTGGCCGAACGCAGGCTGACCGAACGAGGACTGACCAAAAGCTGGCGTTGAAATCTGGGAACCTGTCCCTGCTAGTGTTGCTGGTTTGCCGAATGCAGCTTGCCCGAAGGCTGGAGTTGGTGGCTTGCTTGTGAGCGGACCGGATGATATCGTCGTGTTAGTACCGAACAGGCTTGGAGTAGTATTCGAAACGGCTGAATTTGCGCTTGATGCTGTCACTTGCCCCTCTTCATCGATGACTGCCTTGTCCTTGGTCAGGCGAAGGTCGGCATAGTCACGATAAGGACCTTCTCTGTGTACTATGTTCGCGTGCATAGTTTCCTGTTGCACTGCTGCCCTCGAGATGATCCACCACATACAAAGTATTCCATCGGTCGTCGCAACGATCAGGCAAGGGACGGGCTTTGTCGCTGTCGGAAATTGATCCAGTTCACTGGGGATAGGTTTTGGGGCGAGCTCCTCTGAGCTGAAATCTAAGGCCATGCCAATAGGGGATGACTCCTCGTCGTCGATTGTGCTAAAGGGTAGAGTGATCTTCCGGTTTTCGTCCAGGGGCGTCGAAAGAACAAAGTTGGATTCACCTTGTAGTTGTACAAATGACCCTCCGTCGCTGCAAGCGGTCGAGGTGACCAACAAAACGTCCTTCACTTTTGGATCCCATGAACCTAAACGCTGCAGGAAGTGGGAGGCTGGAAGTCGCTCCTGTCCTTGCGGTGGAACCATGCAGGGGTCGAGAGAGGATTTACTGAAGACAAATGGCGCATCTTTACCACTCCGCTCTGCGATAAAGTAGAGGGAGTCGTGTATGAGCATGTCGTCCTCGTTTGTGGTCGTGCCGTAGAAAGGCGTGTACACGATGAAGAATTTGTGAGTCTCCAGCCACTGTATCGCACATGGTGGAAGCGCTTGAGCAGATGCATAGTCCGAGTTCTTGATCTCGGAAAGCTGTGGTGGCGCAGGGATTTGACCTTTGACCGCACCTGAGGGATCAATTTGCGCACATGAGCCGTCCTGCAGACCGACGACAATCTGCTTTCCTTTCGGCGACCAACATGCGGAGAGCACATTGTTGTGGAAGACTTTCCCGTTCTGACCATCAACCATTTCGCGGCTTTTGAGATTGGCAATGACGAGCTGCCCATTCATCAACACTACGCCAAAAAGGTGTGCAGTGTCCGCATCTTTGTTGGGGTTGGGCAACACATGACGCACGGCGGTATTTTGAGTGCTGATCTGGAAAGCTGAGTCTTTGCTTCCGCGGACCAAGGCGTCTGTCTCATAAACAGCCAATCCTCCGCCCTCTTCGGAAGCAATGACCAGGCAGCTCTCGTCAGCGCTGAAGGCGACGTGGGACAGCCTGGGCACTTTCAGCATATTCAGAGCATTGATGGGCAAGTGTCTCGCGTCTCCCGTCACATCATCTTCGCGTTTAGGAATATATTGCTTCTGGCGCACTTCTTTTGTGCTCGCGATGGCCAAGCTGTCCGGGCCTGCCACTGCTAACAGTCCCTTCCCCGACGCTACGCTGACCAGCGATGCCCAAGGTTGCGGCGGAGGGTTCCATGCCTGCGATACTCGTACTCGATCACCGGGCTTGCTCGCTGCATCATCCAAAGCGATCTCGTCAGAGAGGATTTCTTCCAGCTCTGGGCCAGTCTGCGCCTGACTGCCGGAGCTCATGTTCGTGGCACCCTCATCCACAAGCTGCGCACTTTCGCCGGGAAGTTCGTCGTGTTCGTCGTTGACCGGGTGATGAATGTCGTCGCTCGAGAGTGCTGTTTGGAGCTGTTCGGAATCGGGTATGCGAAAAGCAGCAGAAAAGGAGTGGAATTGCACTGGAGGCAGTTTGGCTGATTGGAGACCGATGCGGAGGGGCAACAGAGTGTCGTGCGGCGGTGGGAGTGCGAGAGGCAGCTCTAGGCACCGGCCAGACGTTCGCGAATTGACAATTCACTTGCAAACAGCCAGCTCGTGATATCGCGTCGGAGCGAGTCGCGGCGCGTCGCGGGCGAGCAAGTCGTGGGACTGTGGAGGCCAAGTAGGGCGGAGACAGTTTCTGTAAGGTGATGAGGGTCGGGGCCGTGGGACAAGATTATACAATACTCCTGAAGTTCGCTGGCAAGTTCCTCTGTCCAAAATGGTGTGTGCGAGCAGTGGTGTTTGAGACGGGAAGTGCTGCAGCAGAGCTCGCGTCGACTTGTGCCACTCCCGACAGCTGCAGCAGGCGCGAACAGCTGCATCATCCGCCAGCTGCCTGAGCGAGCTTCACATATCCGCCGACACCAACACCGAAACCACTCCATCGCCGTACCATCTTCTTCGACAGTCCCAACTCGGATCAAACTATAGACTGCGACGACAACGATCATCATGCCGGGCTTCGACTTCAGCAACCACAACAGAAACCTCGCCCTCCACGCTGCTGGCGTTCCGCTCCCCAAAGCCACATCCACCGGTACCACCATCGTCGGCGCGCTCTACAATGGCGGAGTTGTCATCGCAGCAGATACGCGAGCCACGAGCGGTCCAATTGTAGCAGACAAGGTATTATCATTGCCCTCGCCATCTCTCATCCCACCCATCAGTCCACTAACACCTTCCAGAACTGTGAGAAACTCCACTACATCTCCCCCCAAATCTGGTGCGCCGGCGCAGGCACCGCTGCAGACACCGAATTCACCACCGCCCTCATGTCTTCCAACCTCGAACTCCACGCTCTATCGACCGGCCGCAAACCCCGCGTCGTGACCGTCATGACCATGCTCAAACAACATCTCTTCCGCTACCAAGGTCACATCGGTGCCTACCTGGTCGTCGCAGGTTGCGACCCTACCGGCGCACATCTCTTCACTGTACACGCACACGGTTCTACCGACAAGCTTCCTTACGTGACGATGGGATCCGGTTCATTAGCTGCGATGTCTGTGTTCGAGACACAGTGGAAGCCAGATTTGAGTAAGGACGAAGCCGTGAAGCTGTGCGCAGATGCGATTGAGGCGGGTATCTGGAATGATCTGGGTTCGGGAAGCAATGTGGATGTTTGCGTAATCACCAAGGAGAAGACGACGTTGATGAGGAATTACATTACACCGAACGTGCGAGGGAAGAAGGAGAGGAATTACAAGTTCCAGAGAGGAACGACCGCTGTTCTCAATGAGAAGGTGATTACGAAGGAAGAGATCAGCAAGTATGTGACGGTTCAGGACATTGGCGATGGAGAAGCGGGTGTGGCAGAGAAGATGGACGTTGATGCATAGGTGTGGTATCTCTTGGATGGAGGAGGATGCTGCTGTCGCTTGAACTCCCAGCGAAAGCATATGTATGAGTAGGGCATTCTCGCGGACACACTTCGCGACGTGGCGTTACAGTGCTACAGTCACCAGCATGGGCTGATAGATTGAGATGCCTCGTGTTTTTATGAACATGTTACGAACAACCACCCTTTTTCACCCCCTTCGTCGCTATCACCTCGTACGTTCATCAATTGCCAGACCAAATCAGCCATGGGAACTCAGAATTTAGCCGAATCGGCGCAAAGAAGGCCTTGCTTCTGTGTGTCGGTCATGAATCCGGCAAGACTCGGTCTGATAGTCGAGAGGTAGCTCACTGCGAAGTTTTACAGCCACTCTGAGGATCTGGCAGTACACTCGGTTCGCTAGTATATAGAGCGCACAGAGGCGCAGGCACTCCCGTGTGCCTATTGTGCGCAGTATACAGTGAGCCGTCTAGAGGATTGCGAGTTTTTCATCGTAGCTGTGCAGATTTCACAGCGCTGCAGGAGTTTGTCTGGTTCCCAAGTCGAACATCGTGCAATGTGCTTTCCAGAATGCGACTTGCGCAATATCGATCAAACGTGGTGGCTGACTGCGAAGCGCTGACGCCAAATCGGGTGCATCGAACAACTTTTAAAGAAATGTTCAATCCCTTTTATTTCAATGTAGGCGTGTTTCAGATCCAGTCCAGCCAAGGCGAGAGTTCAACACATTGCCGCGGCGATCGTCCAACCAGCATACTCGAACATGTTCCAAGCTCTTCATCGCTAACACTATCCTGCAGAATATACCCACAGGCGCTTGCCGGAAAGGTTAAAAGGCTCCGGATTGTTTCATCGCCAAGAAGGTCCAGGTAAGTGCAAATAGCCAGACAATCTCTCTTTGCTCTCAGTGTACACCACCACAGATCGCCAACGCTGGTCAGGAGAGCGAACCAGTAGCCCAGGATGAGCAGCGCTTTGTGGTCGTTGTCCTCCACCAATGCGATGAATGAAGGATAGATCCTGGCGCAAAGATGCATGTATTTGATCAAGCTGTTCAGGCCGGGCTCCAGGGGCATCAGAAGGGCCAAGCAGTGCAAGATGTCATGGTATGGGTTTGCATGCACGCCACGAGGGCCAATGGGGCCTGTAACGTTGCAGATATCCCAGAATTGCTCAGGCAATCGTCGACCGCGTGTGACGGGCTTCGGTGCTACGGCGAAGAAGGACAGCAGTCCACTGCGGCAGTGATATGGGCGGGTTTGAGACAGGATCGCCCCCATCCCTTGTTGCACGCATAGCCAGCTGAGGCGCTGCGGATCCTTGGAGCACAACCAAGATTCGTGTTCGCCTGTCCGTTGGTCGCAAAAGAAGTAAAGGATGTTGATCATCATCGATGTCATGACGAGCGGGTCGGAGTCTTCTTTAGCGATCGGCTTCTCGATGGCTTTTTGAAATTCTTGAAGTGCTCTTGAAAGATTGTAGAACTGAGCTTTCTCGTAGAGCTTGACTCCAGAAGCTGTGAGATGGAGTGCAGCGATTGCTAGTTGCGCATGTCGAAGATATGAGTGCTGTTCTCAGTCAGTATATGGACAGTGTCAAGTGTTAGATTATTGTACATCTTGAGCCAGTGACAACACTCTTCGATGATATTTTTCATGCTCGACGCCTAAAAGGAGTCCATTGGCTGTCATGATTTCATAATGGTTGTACAAGAGCATCTCTGTAGATGCCGTCTCCAGTGGCCTTGCCGGGCTTTCAACTTGGACCAAGGCATCGGAATCCGCTGGAGAGACTGGCGTGTGCGGTTCCTCACTAGAAGAGTAGTCGCTGCCTCGCCTTGCAGGCGGACTAGTCTCATATGTGCAGTCCAAGTTACGCCGCGAACAATACATGCATGACGGATGTCTCTCGTCGCATTTGACCCTCTTTTGCCTACAAGTCAAGCACCCCGCGCGCGACTTCTTGTGTGTCCGCCTTGTGGCATACTGCTTGACACCGGCTCCAGGCTGCCGATGGGCAGGTTTCAGCGCAAATACGTGACATCCTTCGTCCTGAGCTAGCATCGTCGCGAGCGTCTCTTGCGCTGCCCGACCATCCAGTACAATTCCAATCGTCGCTGCTTCACGATGCGACCATGCGTCTCACGAGTTTGAGATCGCCCGTCTTTCGATGACTGATCGGTAAGTCCAACGGCTGCGAGGCCTCAGCATAGAAGACCGGATCTCGATAGTACATCGCCGCATTCGTCGTGCAGAAGTGCAGGACCGAATGATGGTTGAGACCGAGGAAGCTGCGGGGCGGCAACTTCCCGTTTCGCCAAGATTGAGCCTCTCAGCTTCACGCGACGCTCACGTTGCTCTACGACTGTGCGAAGAGCATGCAACCGTACAGCAGACGGCACTCGCAAGGGGCTTCTGCGTACCCATAGCACGCTTGAAGCAAGACTCCCTGCCCTGGCTTACAAAATGGGAAGACGTTTGAAAGAGCCCATACACTCCGCATTCCGCGAGGCCGACCACATCCCGTATGCCAAGGTATCGTAGCCTTTCAGTAGCCCTTCGCACTGGTGGTTCATACATAGATCCGAGCGATGCTGCGGGATCATAGTGCCTATCGCCTATACCAGTGCCTTAAAAAATCTAGGTCTCCGAGTGTTCAGCAATGCCTAGTTGCACGAACACATTGCAAGATATTTTCAGTGGCATACGCCCAAGCTCTTGACCGGCATCAGCTGCCTTCGTAGCTCATGAACGAGCCTTTGTCCAGCTTGCAGACCGTCGACTTGCTACAAGGTCTGCATCACGACAGATGTGGAAGGACAGCCTTAGCTATTGGTGGATTCCCTGGAGCTACATTGGACAGTAGCACGAAGCCGCTACCGACAGCCACAGGAAACATACTCTGAGCCGATCACTGGCATGAGCTGACCTTGCAGCTCGTATGCAAGTCTATGTCAAAATCCGCGATACGCGGATTTGGCGTCCGACACAGCATCATGTGGAGAAATGCACAGCACTTTGCGGTGTACAGAGAGAAGACACGCCGTCAATGCAAGAAGGCATATAACATCAGCCTTTCTCTTTCCACTCGAAATTTGCTATACATCAAAGAATCTGCCCTGGTCAACAATGAGATATTCTACTATCCTCTCTATGGCGCTATGTTTCCCACTTGCTCTCGCTGTACCCGCCGCAAACGAGAACATCGTCGATGAGGCTTCCGAGCTGCGGGAAGGCGTGTCACCGTCTCTCAATGAAACAGAAAGCGAACTCATCTCCCGACAAGCGTCCTGTTACATTCAAGCGTAAGTCAAACATGCGATAATCATCATGAGGACCCGCAATCTCAGCTAACGTCGACGTTCTACAGTTTCAGCGGCAGGAAATGCGATGGCAGCCAAGGCTTGAAAAAGGAGGTTGCCTTGGACCCCAGCGGTCGGCTTAAACCATCGGTTTGTTTCGATGCAAGAGGTCGATACTCGTACCGAATTGCTCGCGCGTGTAGTAGAGGACTCAATGTAGGATACTCGGTAAGCATACGAATTTGGCTGTGTCGTTCAGAACCATCTCGAAATGAAAGGTAGACAAGGAGAGCGCTGACTATATCGATTGCCTCACCTGCACTAGGCCGAGACCGGCTGTCGCAATATTTACTTGACCAAACATCACGGGTCGGGTGCTTGCATAACCGTCAACACTGGCAAACCTTGGATATCTTGTAAAGCATCGCTTCTTTGAGGTTCTTTGCAGTCACGACGCGTACTTCAACGATTGGCTTGCGAAACGCAGAATGACACTCTGGCATGCGCGAGCCCCGAGTAGAACTTCGATACAGTCCGGGTGATTCATTGTAGTTCTCATATTTCGTATCTTGATTCAGATTCCTTTGCCGTCAAAGATTCTGATCTGCTATCATGGCTAAGACGCCCTGTCCATCCCGCTCGTCGATCTCGTCTCCTCCCCCGACGCGGCTATTCGACTTGCAGCTTGTCTCCAATATGCCGGTACGCCGAAGACGCGTCAAGTTTCGTCGTCGTCAGGTTCGTACTCCTCGATGTTGTCCCAATCCGGCTCTACAAGCAGACTAGTTGGGCTGGTATCGTTTGCTCCAACAGGAAGCTCAATAAAGCCCTGAGGAGCGGTCTTGCAGAGAACTCGCTGCACAGTAGGCGTGTCAGGTGCGTATTTTGCGTTTTGCGATTTGAGCTGCGGAGTCGACTTGTGGAAGGCTGGGCTCGACTGATGTTGGCTGTACAAGTGACGAGACTTTTCTTCCCTTGCAGCATCCAGATTCCCTGTCACATGGTTGTACCGCTCAACTTGTCCTGATTCTCCGAATTCTTCTTTCGCCGTCTGCACAGGACTCGACCCCTCTTCAGCTTCTGAATCGTCATCGTCATCATCATCGTCGTCGTCGTCGTCGTCGTCGTCATCCGTCGTCCAATCATCGCGCTTTCGTTTCTTGCAATCCTCTTTCAGCTGCTCTGCAGCCAAGACTTTGAATTTAGGAAAACCTGCGACAGTACAAAACGCTTTCAGGCACTCGTCATAACGCACAGTCCGATCGCGGGCCTCGAGGAGATCTTCCAGGGCAATTTCGTGCATGCTGTCGCCCGTGCGGTCTTCGACAGTCATCGAAAGGAAGTGCCGGACAACGCTTGTCCCTCTCCATACTGCCGTTAACAAGTCCGCGAGACGGCTCCACCAGAGTACGGCGGCTTCTTGACTTACAGTAGCAGGCAAATTAGCACCACGGAGGATCTGCTTGAGAAGCTCACGCTCCTCAGTACCAAATTTGTCGTATATGTACCGTGGAAGGGAGGTTCTGACAGGTACGATCGGCTGTTCGGGTCGGTCTTCTGGCGAAGCTCGTTCGACGCGCTTGCGCTTTTTTGATGGCACCATGTTTCAGGTTTCGGGTATGTTGTTGATTGATGGCTTTGAGTGAAGTCTCACGTTCGAGTATTGTCTTGGTTGCTAGTTGTTGCGTTGCGTTGCGGTATCGTGATGATGAAGAGAGAAATGTCAAAGCATGCTCCAAGTTGAGGACTTGTACTCTCCGCGCCTTTGTCGAGCCTCTCCATCACAAGGCATTGTGCAATTAACGCGCGAAACGCGAGCGTCACGGGCTGAATAGAGCCTTAGTGACAGTTCCGCCAAGCAGAATGGCTATGCGAGGTTACAGTGAACAGACCTCCCTTCAAGGCTACAAGAGGCGAGAGAGGACGGTCAACACAGAGCAGGTTCAAGTCTTGCCCTCTGTCTCGCGTCTAGAGCTTCGCCGTTTCCTTCAGGAGGAAGCTTCGAGACAGAAGATGCACAAATGGGAATCTGCGTTTGTGAGTATATATACACTTTCATCATAGTCGCCTACCAGGCCTAATGTTCTGGCCTCTATTGTGCTTGGCCAGGGACAGTAGGTGAGTGCACAACATCGATGCCGTATGCCTCCTTCAGGCGTGCTGCTCTTCGCTCGGCATAACCTGGACCATGTACACCTGTAATTTGTTAGCCCGCGGTGACCCCACTCAGCGCTGCCATGGCAGCAGAACATGCTCCTCCAACACGTACCTCTTCCCTCGCCGAGCTCGTTGATCGTCTCCTCGATACTCCGCCGCCTGTTCTTTCGCAAGTACTCTTTCCGTGCAACCTCGTCCACCTCTGGGTCGAGTTCTGCGCCCACTAGACGACCTCCTGTATAGTTGAATGCTGCAAGAATGACAGCAAGCGATGTGCCGTATCCGAGAACTGCTGGTGCCGAGCGGACTGCGGAAGTTGTTAGTCTCACTCCATCTCTCCTTGGCGTGCCGCGCCGTGCGGGACTGGGAAACATACATCTGAGACCCAACATCGAGCCGGAGAAGAAGCCTCCAATGGCGTGGTTGTATGTGTCGTCCTTTTGTCTCAAGTTCGCGGAAGCAGACTTGAAGAATGCGTAGGCTCCTCCCATGGCAGCTAAGTACGATATTAGCTCTTGCCCACTGCCGCCCACCAGGCTTCTCGATCTCCAACAGCGTATTCGCACGCACCAAAAGTACCAATTGTGCCTCCTGTCCTCGTGAATACACCCCATGCGCCAATGTTTTGCTTGGTCAATGTGTTCTGGACAGCCGACACGAAAGCTCCTCCGGTCGCGGTGACCATTGTGCCCTTGATGGCAGCGCCGACGGCATCTTTGGGGTGGTAGGAGTCTTCGGTGTGGTCGCCAGTAAGGGCCTGGACGGTCAGATGGCCGGCTTCCTCCATGGTGGACGTGTGGTGGTCGCGCAATGGGGAGCGGATGAGAGGACTGGTTTCTGGGCTATGGAGGATGTGAGGTCAATGTGATTCCAGAGTTGTGATTGGCTGAGCAGAGCCGCATCGGATGTGAGCTCTCACTCCGGCGTTGCGTAGGGACAGGCACAGCAAGAGGCCCAGGCTGCCGGCACTTTCACAACACCCTACATGTCCTTTCCTCCTTTCCCGACATGCTCTTTGCATTCAAATACATCAACGCCGCCATGATCCACCGATAGCACGCTCCGGATTGCTGATAAATATTTGTCCACGCCATGCCAGGCTTACGTCGTCGCCGTCCGCCTAGGCCAGGAGCACTCGCCGACTTAGCTCCACTGCGCATCTTGACCCAGATTCTAATTCTCCAACTCATCTACTACGGCATCGCCGTTGTGCTCATCGTCTTCACAACTCTGGTAGAAGGCGAGCATGTCAATCCGGGCATGATCTTTGACTGGCGCAACTTGCGAGGAGATGTCACGACTGGATGGACGCTAGGACTGTGCTGGATGCTGGATAGCTTGGGAATGTACGTATCATCCACAGCTACAGAGACACGACTTTGTCCCGCGATCGCTTCCTGACAGTATCACAGGGTCGTTCCCATTCTCCTCCTCATCGCGCGATCGAAGCTGGTTGCGGATTTCGCGCTCACGGTCCACTTTGTTAACCTGGTCATCACTTCACTGTATACGCGGACGATACCTTCAACAATCGCTTGGTGGGCTTTGCAGATTTGCTCCGCAACTCTCATGATCTCTCTCGGAATATGGGCCTGTCAATGGAGAGAGTTGAAGCCAATGGCATTCGGTGGCAGATCGAAGGAGACTACAGCGGCTGATTCAAATGGTCAAGACTCAGAATTGGAGGCAGGAGAGGGCTTTGAAATGGGCGAAAGAAGAGGCGCAGGTCGAGATGGAGCGGGCACATACGAAATGGTCGGTATGCCATCGAAGAAGCCAGAAGGTTGAAGATAGGGGAATGGCTACTTGTTGCCGAAAGGCCAGGCAGATTCTCAAGTCCAAGAATCTGCGCAGCACAGTACACTTGGGTGAAGCCTCGCGACACGACAGCCCCTGAGAGCCACCCCGAAGCACACTGCTTGAGGTACAAACGGACTCAGGACCACTCAGGATCAACTCTTCCGCTTTGGTTCCCAGGCTTGCATGCGTCTACACCGGCATGTTCATGCGCTGGAAGGCCTACGCATGGCATTCGTAGCTCTCGAGCTCTCCTCCGGCAAGCCAAAATCTGCCATCATCATCCTCCTTCACAAACCGGACAAGTCCATCTCGCCGTGTGAAAGACACATTCCTCGCTTCGGATGCGCTAACGCCGATGCCGGGGACGGTAGCTCGTGCTGTCGTCCAGAGTTCGCAGCGCACCGAGTCGAGTCGTTCAGACTCAGCGAGCGAGGGATTCGTAGTGATCAGCGTAGTGATTTGCGCTGTGACAGGATGGAGCGGCAGAATTGGACAATCGCCTGTTATAACAATTGTCAGCAATGTTCGTGGCCAACATGATCAAGGATGGACCAACGAGTAAATACTCTCTTCCCCAACGGCAACCACAGGTGCACCGCTTCGTCTTCCCCCGAAGCCGTTGTAAAGATTACGCCGACAGAGTTCTCTCGCGCATCAAAATGCTCCATTACATTGACGTGCTGCGGGGGCGGGATCTCGTATCGATGCCGGGGAATTGCCTTGGGATCATTCGATATGAATAGTGGTTGTTGGCCGTCCGGAGCTTCACGATGCTGCTGAGCTATCGATTCGTCGCGCTGAGGAATAATTGATCGCGCATCCGATGCGGTTGCGAGAATGCAAGCGCACAGCGCCGCTGGCAGGCGAAGCAGTTGAAACATAATTAACCAAAGAAATCGAGAACGTTGCAAAGTACGCTCAACCCAAAAGCTGGCGGAATATGCAACGTGCTGAGCAAATACAATATTCCACGCTGTGGCTATGGATGTTCTATCTCGTGGCAGGATGGCTCTGGGTTGAAGGCTGAATTGTCTTGAAAGAACCACGGCTGTTGTTTGCCAGCGAGAAAGGATTCAAGGAAGGCGCAGAATGGTACAAAGCGAGGCAGGAATGCTAGCCGCAGTTACCAATGTTGCGTGTACATGTATAGCAGGCTCCTTGCTCCTCTTTAGCGTGCGTGCTGGAATCACCCACGTGATGCGTGCCGTTATTTGCAGGATTTCATGACCTCCCAAAGAGGAAGTTTCGACCTTCGATCGACCTCCTACGACCTCAAAATCTCGAGAAGTTCGCAACTCAATTATCGACGTTTCGTGCAATTGCTATTTGTACGACACAGTCCTGAGTGCCGTGCAATTGTGCTCATTCTCCAACTGCCCGAGCAGCACGACAAGTGATCAGCATATTGCCCAGCGCGTGCCGCGTTCTTCTTGCGAATAAGGAATGCCGCGCGCCACAACAATTAGCCAAGCTGAACTTTCCGCAGCCTCCGAGGAGACTAGAATACGTCGTACATATGTTTATGTATATACTACGTACTACACATCTGGCTTGTGTGCTTACCAGTATTCATCAAGCGCAACGCCATCGTCGCTCGCTGTGCAGTGGTAACACGATTGTCTCTCGAATGCAGCGACGTCCATAACACTCGAAGAACGCCGGGCAGGCACAAACGCAGCACAAAAGATCAGCAATGAGTCGCGCATATACCAGCCTCATTAGCCAAGTGATCGAGGGCGAGGACCCATGCGACCGAACCTCTTTCCCAGCCAGCCAGCCATTTCTCGTGATGCATCAAGAGTTGTGTTATGTGGTATCTCAAAAACTCAAAGAAGCGCCCAGGTTACATACATATCATACGAAGCGCTGCAGGCCTATCGCACCGCGCTCGTGAACGGCATTTCTGGTCATCGAAGGAAGTCTTTCGCGCAGCTTCTTTGTCCAACCAAGCTCATATTCGTTCGTTTTCGTAATCTTTCTTCGTCCATAGCAAAAGCTGAAAGTTGGCCTGCAGGTCATCACCCTCCTCTCTCACCGAATTCCCGAGCCCAGTCTTCAAACTCTTTCAAGCCTTGCTTGCTTACCGAAGGTCGGATATTCACGAGCGATGCCTCGAAATCCTGCATTCCGATCGGTCGAATCTCATCAGGCGACATGTGCAGGAGTTTCTCACCCAGTGATCGAAGAGGTCCCATCGCAGCATCTTTCGCCAGAGCTGTGATGTCTGATCCAGAGAAGCCTTCGGTCAAGATGACCAGAACCTTCAAGTCCTTATCTCGAAGATTATGCTTTTGCGCCGCCAATAGCGTCCGAAGCTGTTTCTCTCGCACCCAGTCTTCTGGCAATGGAATATACTGTCTCCGTACAAATCGTCGTCGCGCAGCTTCGTCGATCGCCCATGGTGTGTTCGTGGCAGCAAGCACTAGCACTCGGCTCGCGTCACCTTCAGTGGCCTCTCTTCCTGCCGCAGCTTTCTGCAGATCGCTCCACTGAATCAGGAACTCCGTTTTGATCCTCCTCGTGGCTTCGTGTTCGCTACTGCCACCTCGTGACCCAAGCAAAGAGTCGATTTCATCAACGAAGATGATTGACGGCGCCAACTCTTTTGCCAATACGAACAGGGCCCTGACAAGTTTCTCCGACTCGCCCAGAAATTTGCTTGTCAAGCTACTAGCTGAGATGGCGAAGAATATGCTCTTGCTCTCGGTTGCAACTGCCCGTGCCAGCATTGTTTTGCCTGTGCCTGGAGGCCCGAAGAGAAGCATGCCACGAGCAGGCTCTCGCAGACCCATGAAAAGATCTGGTCGTAAGAACGGATAAACCACAGTTTCCTTGAGCGCCGACTTTGCGATTTCCAGCCCGGCAACGTCATCCCAATGCACTTCATCGCCTTGGATCACGATCTCGTTGAAAATCTGCTTCGCTGCAAATTCGTCGACTCCCTTGGGCAGGTTTTTCATGATCTTGCTCACTCGCGCGTCCCACAGATCTTTCGCACTGGGCGCGCCCGTGTTCTCGCCAGAATCTTCATCCGCGTCGTCTGTAGTTGGCGGGGTTATAGCTCGAGCTGGGATAGTTCGGCCCTCGATCTTCTTTTTCGTTGCATTACGTCTGGGTACGTTATCGGGGCTGCTCGAGTAGCCAGCTGGTCCAGCTCGCGGGTCTTGTCGTGTCCGACTGCTCAGCTCAGCCTGTACATTGTCAAGCTTCTGCCTTTCAGCAGTAGCGGCCGCGACACCTGCAGCTCTGCCGATAGCTTTGCGAGGGATGCCGCCCGTGGAGCTAGCCTCAATAATCCTGTTTGCTTTTCTCGATGTCCTTTCTGAATCTGCTTTTCTCTCAGTCGGCTTCAGTGGCACGGCAGGTGGTGTTTTTTTTGCTATCGGTGGACTATTCGGGTACTCCTGCATATATGACAATGACGCGGCGGGCATCTGTGCTATGTTTGGGACGGCCTGTCCGGGAAGGGCCGCGGATGGAGGCGAAGACGTGAACTGATGTGGCGGGGGTGGAGGTGGCATACTAGCATCATCAAAGTCATTGCTTGAATCAAAGTTTGCGAACGGGTTAGCAGCGGCATGGTCGGGATACGGTGGTCCACGTCTTCTCGGAGGCTGGCTGTAAGAAGGTCGTCCTTGCTGGAAGTCGGATGGGCTGGGCGGCTGCACGAAGACATTATCAGATGCACGTCGGTACTCCTGCGGTGCAGGATTTCCTCGAACAACTGTTTTCGAAACAGGATCCCATTGTGTAGACGTGTTCATTGAACTGCTAGGTCCTGCACCATTGCCATTGTTTGGAGCTGGTTTCGTCCAACTTAAGGCTGCTGCGCTCGCTGCCGCAGGTTGCGGCTTTGGTCGCAACGTAGTCGTCATTTTCGAAGATGACGACTTGCCATCCTTGGCATTGCCTGCGCGCAGTGTCTTCAGCATGCCGCCGTTCTTCTTATCCGGACTCGGAGTTCTATCTCGAGATCGTTCGGAGGTGGCCGGCACAGGTGGTGTCAATCGAGGTCCAGGGACAGCCTGGGACTGCAGGCTCATATTACGAGGCGTGTCATATCCTTGGCTGCTCTTCTTGGTCACGTAGGACGGTCGAGGGGGCGGCGCTGGTCGGCGTTCAGGCGTCGGCGTTGGTCGCGGGATATCTGCATACGTCGCTGGAGGCACAGTGTTGTTTCCCAACCAAGAACTGCCCTGGCCATTCGAGTTGCTGGCCGTTGCAGGTAGTGTAGCAGGCAGGGATTCTCGACTTCGGAAAGGGCTCCCAGAACCACCTCCCGCTGCTTCCTTCTCTGCCTTCGCCGCTTCCAGTTTGCTCTTCTTCAGCGCTTCTAGCAGATCCACGCGCTCCTTGCACTGCAGCTCCATAGCCTTGAGCGAATCTGCCAATGCCTTCTCGGTCTCGGAGCGGGGAACGTAGTTGGAGGGGATCTTGTAGGCATTGTGATAGTAGATCTGATCGAGGGCATTGCGCCAGGCTCGCAGGGCTTCGGCTTCATTGTTCTGTCGTGCTTGCAATCAGCTGGTGTTGGAGGGCGAACGACTAGCGCAGCCTCCAGGCTCGCGTACGTACCTGGCTTTCGAAGTAGATGGCCGTGGAGCAGATCAAGTAGCACTCGTCGTACGTCTTCTGCATCGAGGTTGCCGGCGCCTTGCGCATCATGGTGTCTGCGTGTCGCGAGCAGGACTCCCCAGAGGCCAGCCCGGTGGTGTTGAATGCGAGCAGCAGATCATGAGAGACAACCAGACAACAGGCTCGAATCGTAGTCGTGGTCGCCCAACCGCAGCAGCGCGCAGCCAGGCAATGACCTCACTTGTGGTGGCTCGTGCCTTGTCCGCCAACGTTTGCTAGCCTCAAGCCTGATCGCCGGCGCGTCGCTCCCTACACTCGGACGCGATGCGATGCGATGCTCATCATTCACCTTCCGCACTGACCGCACCCACGTCTGCTCTGCCAACGAGACACGAGCGGTGGTCGATCCGGGTATCGAGCAGTGTCGCAGGCGATGAGAGTCTGGCGGCCAGCATGCGCGGTCAGAAGACTTGACACCGCGTGCCGGCACCGTTTCTCCACGAGATCATGTGTTTCACAACGGCGTGCTCTCATAGTAGACCTCCTGGAGTATGACAGTTTCAATCCCGACGCGGCTGGCGAGACGGAGGACAATGTCACCGTGAATGGATGGGTACGGTCTGTCAGAAAGCAAAAGCGGATCGCCTTTGCTCACATCGGGGATGGGACGACTACCAAACCGCTACAGGCAGTGCTGAAGCCTGAGCAGGCGGCAAGGTGGGCACCTTGAACTGCTAAATGCAATTCATACTGATTCGAGCGCAGTCTTTCGTACGGATCCGCGGTCCAGTTGACCGGAGCATGGACACCATCACAAGGAGGGAAGCAAGCACGCGAATTGCAGGTGTCCGATGTTGAGGTTCTAGGAGAGAACCATGCAGAAAGTAACCCAGTCCAACCAAAGTACCAGACGCCGGAGTTTTTGAGAACTGTCCCACATCTGCGCCCACGGATACCTTCCAATGCTCTGCTTCTTCGTTTGCGATCACAAGTCATCAGCACCTTGACACAATTTTTCGACAATCAAGATTTTGTGCAGACCCACACTCCGATTATTACTTCCTCCGACTGTGAGGGTGCTGGCGAGGTCTTTACCATCTCAGCTAATGACTCAAAGCAGTCCGACCAACCTAGCAAGCATGAAGGAAAAGACGTGGTCGAGCACTTCTTTCGATTACCAAAGTACCTGACTGTATCTGCTCAGCTCCATCTCGAAGCCCTTGCGCAAGCTGTTGATCGTGTCTGGACATTGTCGCCAACCTTTCGAGCGGAAAGGAGCGACACTCCAAGACATTTGAGCGAGTTCTACATGCTTGAAGCGGAAGTATGCTTCGCAAATGACATGGCACAAATCATGGATCTGGTTGAAGCAATGCTGCGCACTGTCGCGGGCTATCTTGTGGCCTCGAGAGTTGGCCAAGAACTTCTCGAAGCAAGGCAGTCAACGGGCGATCAGCAAGACAGAGACGACACTGTCACGACCGAAGTGCTTCAGCAACGCTGGCATGGCATGGCTTCTCAGGACTGGCCGCGTATCACCTATCACGAGGCTGTTGAGCAGCTGCAGAATGCTATGGTAAACAGCGAAGTCACGTTCGAGTTCAAGCCTACCATTGAGGACGGGCTGCAGGCCGAGCATGAACGCTGGCTAGCGACATCAGTCGGCAAGGGCTCGCCAGTCTTCGTGACAGATTATCCTGTTGCCCAGAAGCCATTCTACATGGCCCCATCGAACTCGACGACGAACAGCAAAGGCACTTCTGACACGGTCGCCTGTTTTGATTTGCTTGTGCCAGACCTGTGCGAACTAGCCGGAGGTTCGATGCGTGAGTACCGCTCGCAAGAACTACTCGAGACCATGAAGTCGAAAGGAGTCGCTGGAAACAACCTGGAATGGTATCAGGACTTGCGAAAATATGGAAGTGTTCCTCACGGAGGATTTGGGCTGGGATTTGATCGACTGCTATGCTATCTCAGTGGTGTGGGCAGCATCCGCGATATTGTTGCCTTCCCCAGATGGCATGGGCGTTGCGACTGTTGATGCAGAATGAAAACGCACCGCATATATGAATCAACAGTGATTGGCAAGATCGCGAGTGAAGTAGACATAGATTTGCGTAACAAATACGCACGCCAGACGTTCGGAGCACTTGTACATGGCCCTTTTGTGTTCTGCTTATGGACACATGTACTCAAGGCGTGATCTGCGACATGCTAAGCTATAAAGTCCTCGAAAGTGTTATCACGTCTTGAATGAGATACCTCCTCGCCGTGATGTCCGAAAAGACAAGTATTTGACATAGGCGTCTCCTTCCTGTCCAGGTAATAGATCAGCGAAGAAGACTTTAGTGCAGCGACGCTCGCCGACATCGCGGAAGCCCTAGCTAGTAAGAGTCCATCGCGCGGCTCAGCGTTTCCGCGGATTCGGTGAGGATCTTGTCATCTTGACACAACCTACACCTGTAGCGCTTTCGCTGTCCATGACCATGGGGAGTGCTAGAAAGTTCGGAGTGCAGAGAACAGAGCAATATGCAGCATAGCCGGCAGAAGCTCAAAGTGGGAAGTGCCATGATGCAGTGCGGTAGTAATGGTGAAGTATTGGATTGACTAGACGATTTACGCTCTGCCACTTCCGTAATGACCGACATCCTTGCTGCTGGCCTGGGCAGGCGAACAGCCGCGGTCGTAAACTTTGCAGCGAGCCTAGCAACTCTCCCAGAGCAACAGTGCCCACCTCGCTTTTTGCCATCTGCACACGCCTCCTCTTTGTCCTTTGCAGCGCTCTAAGCAAGATATCGACAGGTTTCGCGCGGCTGCATTGTTGTTTTTCGTGTTTTCGTCGCTTCCGGCCAAGCAGTCTGACACTCCCGAAGGAGAAGCGATCGCGGAATAATCAGATCGATTGATAACTCCAGGATCCATTACGCTTCCACCACCGCAAGCTGCCCCCGACGCTCGACTTACATGTCGTCTCCCTCGGCCACGACAACAGCTATCGTGGATACGATAGTGGACAGAACGCGCATGGCGCAGAACAAGCTGGTCGTGGAAGAGGCGGAGGAATACGAGTATGCACTACAAACAAGAAAACATGTGGCCGTCTGTCTAACGCATTGGTAGCTATGAGTCTCTACCGCCCAACTTCTCACTGGCCGCCAACATGGCAGCTGGTGCATTCGCCGGCATAGCTGTGAGTGTATCAAGCAAGAGCATGAGATGACTGGAGCTGATGAGGCAACAGGAACACTCGGTGATGTACCCAATCGACCTGCTTAAGGTATGCTCGGACTTCCCGGAGACGCCTAGATGAGGCGCGGACAATGCTGATGGTACGACACAGACGCGGATGCAAGTCGTCAACCCGACACCGGCGGCAGTATACACAGGCATCGGTAATGCCATTGCGACGATATCGCGCGCCGAGGGCGGTATGGCGCTGTGGAGAGGAGTCTCATCCGTGGTTGTAGGAGCAGGTGCGCAAACACAAACACGTGAAAATTGGGAGTGTTGTACCTGACCACGACCTACAGGACCTGCGCACGCAGTTTATTTTGCCACGTACGAAGTCGTGAAGCAAGCAATGGGAGGAAATGCCTCCGGGCACCACCCCATCGCCGCAGGTCCGTTATACCGCCTCCTCGCGATGAACGCCCATACTGACAGCTCATGCGACAGCTTCAAGTGGCGCATGCGCGACAATTGCCAGCGATGCTTTTATGAACCCCTTCGATGTCATCAAACAGCGCATGCAACTGCATGGCTCGACCTATCGCTCACTCATCGACTGCGCGCGCCAAGTCTGGCGAACCGAGGGAATACGAGCCTTCTACGTTTCATACCCAACCACCCTCGCGATGACCGTTCCCTTCACTGCGCTGCAGTTCACCGCCTACGAGTCTCTCACGAAGGTCTTCCAAAAGAGACGAGCACCCGGTTACGACCCACTCACGCACTGTGCTGCAGGAGGTATTGCAGGTGGTTTCGCTGCAGCAGCTACCACACCCCTTGATGTGATAAAGACATTGCTACAAACACGAGGAAATGCAACAGATGCAGAGATCCGGAACTGCCGAGGTCTGTGGCCCGCTGCAAGCATCATTTGGAGAAGAGAGGGCGCCAATGGGTTCTTCAGAGGAATGAAGGCACGTGTTGTCACAGCCGCGCCTTCGACTGCGATTTGCTGGTCTGCGTATGAGCTGGCGAAGGCATACTTCATTCGCGTCGAAGGCGAGGCTTGAAGAGTGGGACAGAAATCTTGAGACGACTACTCGCAATCCTTCCGCGCAACCTGCTGCGCACAGAGACGTTACGATCGAACTGGAAGACGCAGTAGAGCGTGCGATGTTCAGCTGGTCAGAGCGTTTCGCGGAGACACTCAACATAGCAACGGAGTGCTAGGTCAAGCGAAAGGCAGCGGGGTCTTCGGCGGCCCAGGCCTGATCACACCTATCACGAGAAGGAGCCGACGAATTTCGGAAAGCATAGCGATGGCGCACAGGGAGCGGCTTGGAAATAAAACGACTTGAGTCTGCTCAGCTGAGTCCGGATGGATCGTGGCCTCTTCTCGATCGGGCGCAGGAAGATACCCAGTGCGTGTAATGTATGACTGTACAATTGCGCGATTCAGCCACAAAGCAGCGCAACAGCTGGTAGAGAAACTACATGTGTAATAAGACGATCTTTGCCTTACTGATATTCGATGGTTCGCCCGCGACGACTAACCATTGTGCATGGTCCTGTGGTGCATGCGCGTGCATGCAAAGGGAACTGCGCCTGTGCTGCACGGCCGCTTCGATCCCAATTAGCAAAAGCGAGTCACCTCAATTGTTTTTGGGCTGGCCTGAGTGGCCTGAAGTTTCTGTCCGGGTCCGACAGATGATCGCTTCTGACTTCACGGGCATCGGGGCGTATCCAAAAGTGACAAAAGGCTGAAGCCTCTCTACTTTGTACAGTCGGCAAAGGTGCAGGGTAAACACCTGCGAGCTTTTTACTACCACAGATGGACTTGGTCAAGGCCGGGCAGTTGAAGCTGGGTCTTCTTTGCTCGTAACTTAGGCTTATAGTCTTCTAGAAGCTCTCTCCCAGAAATGGCAAGTGTTGCAACTCTGGTACCCGTGAATCGTGTCCGCAAGCATTGATCCGTCTGTTCGGGGCAACAAGATCTGGCTAAGAAAATGATGAATAGCGCTGTTCCAACGCCTTTGCAGCTTGTTCGTCGACATGAAAGCATAGAACATTCCAGTCAACATATGAAACTTTGGCCCATATCTGTAGTGGGGTGTGGGAACCAAAAACAGGAGGTCCTGATATCGCGATTGGGGGAAAATCTGCTGTGTCGCCCGACATGTTGCATCATTCTGCCGGGAAGTGGCCAATTGGGGCAAAAGTGGAGCTCGTTACATTTATCCAGGCCAAGTCTAACTCAACGACACTTATCATAAAAGCTCAGAAACATTCTGCTGGTTGTCTTCAACTTCGAAAAGAACACACAGGCTCACTCAGAAACGAATTGCAATCGACACATACCGCAAACATGGGTTCCGCACCTCAGTTGACCAAGTGAGTTTGGAATTCTCCACAACCCGACGGACATTCGAGAGTTAACAATTGGAATAGGCGTACTTACAAGCTGAACACCGGCGCTGAGATTCCAGCCATTGGTCTCGGAACATGGCAATCACCTCCAGGCCAAGTCGAGAAGGCCGTTGAAGCCGCATTGAAGCACGGCTACCGACACATCGACACCGCCGCCGCCTACCAAAACGAAGCCGAAGTAGGAGCCGGCTGGCAAGCCTCCGGCGTCCCACGAGACCAATTCTTCCTCACCACAAAATTGAACAACCCCGACCAAGGCCGCGTCGCCGAAGCCATCGACGAATCCCTCAAGCGTCTCGGAACCGACTACGTCGACCTTTATCTCATGCACTGGCCTCAACCCGTCGACCCCACCGACGATAGCGGCAAAAAAGCCCTTGCCAACTGGGATTTCAAGAAAACCTGGGCCGAGCTCCAAAAACTCCCTGCAACGGGTAAAGTCCGAGCAATCGGTGTCTCCAACTTCAGCAAACACCACCTCGAAGAACTTTTCGCCGATCCAGAATTCAAGATCAAGCCTGCAGTCAACCAAGTCGAAGTCCACCCTTGCTATCCATCCTGGAAACTCGTTGAATTCAACACTTCGCAAGGAGTTCACACAACTGCATACTCTTGTCTCGGATCGACGGATTCGCCATTGTATAAGAACCAGACATTGGCGAAGCTTGCTGAGAAGAAGGGAAAGACTGTGCAGCAGGTTTTGTTGCAGTGGGGTTTGAGCAGAGGATACTCTGTTATTCCAAAGTCGACGAGCCCGAATAGGATTGCGGCGAACTTTGATCTTGATGGGTGGGAGTTGACTAAGGAGGAGATTGAGACTGTGAGCTCGATTCAGGAGCGGTTTAAGGTGTGCGATGGAACTTTCTTGCCGGCTGATGGGAAGGATGCGAAGTTGTTTGTGGATGACGAGTAGAGGATCTGGTTTTGGGTTATGATTATGATGATGCCATGTCAGGTTTGAGAGGTTGATGCGAGGAAGACATGAATTATAGATGAGACTCAGCTTCTGTGCGCTTCAGAGCCATGCATGAATTCAAGTTGCCTATTAGAGACGAAGAAGGTCTTGCTCTTCGAAGGCTAGATGAACTGTTCTACTGTACATGCTGTTTCACTATTGGGACCAAGTTGTGAAATTTTCATTTTCCAGAAAGATTTCCAAGCTCATTGATCAGATTCACTAGATTTTCCACGAGAGGTGGCAAGCCATTCCTGCTGTCCGGAAAATTGCCCCTTAGGATCTCTCTAGATATCAGCATGACACCTTTTAAATTACTCAAAGGACAAAAGTTTGTTCGTCCATTCCAGCGATCGAGATCAACTGCGCCAGAGTTCAAGCTTGTGAGTCCAGCAACGCCTGTGCCTATGAGCTTGAAAGACTTGGCCGCTTTGTCGTTGTCATCGTCAAGGACTACCCGGCTCCCTTGTGTGACGTTGCTTGCCGATTGGCCAGGAACTGGCGTCTTGTCGCCACTTCTCCTTGCGGTATTCGAAGTGATCATGCCGTATACCCACAGAGTAAGGCTAGCTTGATACAGCGCAACGGCGTAGAAGTCTCGCAGCCTTGTTTGCTCAAACGTTCGAGCAACTCGTAAAACTTGTCCGGCGTGCCATACAGCAGTCCTGGCTTCAGCATCTTGAGTCCAAATTTTGACGCGAGGGTAGACTTTTCTGGCCTCGTCCTCTCCAGATTTGCCTGCGAAGAGTAGAATGTCCTCGACTGAAACGTGCAACGACATGATGAGAAATTCGATCGTGAACAAGACCTCCGGGGCGATGTTTTCCTGCGCTTCGCAGTAAGTATGCGCTGTCGTTAAATCATCCATGATATCCCGTTGTCGACTTTGATGTGTCAGCCAGCGATCTCGTCTTCCTTGCGCCTCCCAATTGCTGAGAAGCACGGACTGCTGTCTGAATTGCCAGACGTCATGAGCGAACGCGTGACATATTACCAGCAGACACAATCGTTTGTCGACGAGACCAGCGAAGTCATCGAGCTTTCTCGGATTAGTGAATAGCTCCAAGACTGAGGGCAACTGGCTTTGAGGTGGTCGCACTCTGGAAAGCCAGATGTTTCGCCACACCTGGGCGTTTTGAGCAAGCCAGAGATCGAGAGACATCGGTACAGGCAACAAGAGATGTGAGGGAGATACTAATCTGTTCCTTAGATGAGTTGTGGCCACCTGAGAGTCATGCAGGAAAGTATGCAGCACCACCCTCTTCAAACTTTCTTCCTGTATCCATGATCGCCACTTTTGGTGAAGCACTTCGTCGTTGTCATCCATTGATGGGTTGATATCTGAATAGCGAGCTCGAGTCAAAGCATTGGCCCAGGTAAGCATGGTCACTGTAGGCTGCAGGAATGAGCTCGCAATTTCGGTCTTCCGGCGGAAACCACTCCAGATTCCAACGCTGACCCAGATGAGTGAGGTCTGAATGGGCTGTAGATCACGCGTAGAGCTGTTGTCGGACTCAAAGACATCCGCGACTCCAAGACGTACAACCTCTTGGAAAACTAGTCCCATCTTCCACACGGTGGGAAGCGCAACGTAGCGTGCTCCGCCAGCGACCATGCCAAGGAGTAACTCGGTTCGCGTTTCCTTTGCAGAGAAAGAAGCAGCATGCACGAATGTATCGATCGAATTGCTATCTTGTAGCAGGAAGATATCGATCAAATCTTCCAACAGTTGGAGAGAGGGGAATGATGGCATGGCAAGCTTAGATTGCGCTATCGTGGTGACGACTCGTATCATCCGGTCTCGTGCTTCGTGGTCCAGATCGCAATGTACAGAGCCCTTGATACTCGGACTAACGTGCTGATCACTGGTGTTGATTCCATCTTGCCGGACGTTGATTTCTTCTTGTCCAGTAAACGTGGCGTGGTTTCTTTCCGGGATCCAATGATTCCAAGACCACGGTGATTTGTTGAATGCCTCCGTCCTGAGTCGCACATCAGACGCCGTATCGGCACCTGCTTCTAGCATTCCGGTATTGTCGCCATGTGGCGTCGATGGCCGCGTTAGACCACTTGCGAGGAAGGTGAAATCGAAATCGAGTCCTTCCAGATTGAGGTCCTGCGTCAGATGGGATAAATCTGGTGGCCTTTGGGGGTGAAATTGAGAAATGCCGTTCAGGTCTGGCATCATGATCTGCTCGAAGAAATCTGGGTAGCCGTAGTCGCTCATTGGAATTGCGTTGACGAAGTCATCCTGACCAACCGCGAATGGCGCAAAGTCGTTGATGCCGGCATTGGATGTTGGACCATTGCTCAGCACATGTGTTAAGGATGATGGAGTGGTGAGTTGCACGGGTGCGTTTGCCTCAGCATGATTTTGAGAGCTTAGACTGCTGTCGTCCACCGAGACGCTTTTCGCATCAGTGTCCACGCACGAGATCTCACGTGTCCTGCATCGCTTGCATGGTCTATCATCTTCACATCTGCAACAGGAAGCACCGTGTCAGTAACACTCTGAGCTTCATTGATGTACTTTGAGGTGACTCTCGAAGGTGCGGCTGCCTCGCCTTGTCTCACGTCTGACGATCTGGCCACTCACTTTGTCTTTGCCTTTATACACGCCTCACAGGCTCTTGGCGTCCGCTTC